>APFE030103110.1:0-31203 GCA_000404065.3 Pinus taeda | reverse complement strand
AAGGGGAAAAACCCATTTGACATAGACCCTCATGGACCACCCAATTATTCGACACAAATATAATCTAGCAGATCAAGTAATTTCTAATAACCTAACCAAATAGTTAGAATTATCTCCAAATTACTTTTACATAAATTCGACCTAGCACACTAGGATTCCCCTAAGATTCTAATGACAATTCATTCCAGCTTTGGGGTTAGGCTGAAGGAAAACTCTACCAATCATGGATCGGTGAGACAAAAAACCTTTCGGAATGTAGATTATCACTAGAAAATTGCCTAGGCAATTTACATATATGACTCAGATCTGCTAAGATTATTTACAATTTACACATGCAGACTGGGTTTACAACATAACATGATCGGCTGATGATGATAGTCGAATGGCATAGACACGTCGATCAAGCGTTATCCCTTTTGCGAAAAAGGGGGTGTACTTCTATGGGTAGTTGACACGTAGTGGTTAACATCTGGCTCTACTTGGGGACACGTTGCTGCACTGTAGGAATGTGAGAATCTAGAATTTGCATCCACGCAAAACACAACAAAACATAAGTAGCGTCCATCCAAAAATCATCATATAACATTAATCATAGGAAAGATACAAGCTCTTCATTTATTACTTATCTAGTAACATGAAAAGTAAATCTAATCCTAAAACAGAAATGCAAATGCTAGAAAAACAAGGAGTAGGGTTACAAATACAGAGGATGCCCCATGGCATCAGATGTGTTCAATATAGTGTATATTGAGCATTTTCCTACTTTCAGGCAAATCTGTCGGTTGCTTATCAGATGTGCCATGTCCAATTCTGCATACGATAGGACTTTTTCCTATCTGAAAATCAAGTTGCTCATGGCCATTTGATGCATCAAATCTTTTTCTCATTTTCCTTTTCTTGTGCTTTTTCTTTGTGGCAGGTTGTATCATTGATGACGTGGAACTTTCTGCTTCAAAGCTCTCAAATGAAGTATGTAAGATATGTGTGGCATGTCTTTCTTCATTTTGTATCTGCCCTGTCAAGGATGATGGACCAATCTCACAGGTGCCATGAGTTATAACTTGATCTTTAATGACTGGTGGATTAACCGTGTGAGCATCAACCTAATTATTAATTTCCCTTTTATCCAGGTCACCTTCAATTATCCACTTTTCAATGGAACAAAGGACCTCATAATATGATGGAATTTGCTATAATAGATAAGTAGGCTCCTAATCTATTGACGTTCCCTGGTTTCTTTCATCCTCTGGCAGCTGTTGAAATTTCTGAACTTGTATTGTAATGGCATCCATCAGACTAGAGTGTTCAACCTTCATAGTACTAATTTCCCTAGCATGGTCTTCTTCCATGGTCAATAACTTATTTTTCATAGAATTAATTTCCCTATCATGATTAGCTTTCATGGTTATCATATTTTCCTCTAAGCCTGATAACTTGCTTTGCATAAAACTAATTTTTGTGTCATGATTAGTCTTCATGGCTTCAATTTCCTTATCACACTGATTTTGCATGATCCCATCTCCTTATTACATTTTTCCAAGTGGGTGCATAAAGTTCTCACATCATTGGCGTAATTAGTTTGATTGATCTCCATATTTTTTACTAGCCGCATTAGTTCTTGTATAATTTTCTTCTGATCTTCCTTTTCATTGTCGACACCGATGTTATAATTTGTCCCTGCTTTTCCATTATCATGGATTTGATCTACAATGGTACAAGTGGATGGCACATTCTGATATGAAAAATTTTCTTGAAATCTTTCATCGATAGCTGTACCTTTTATAAGATTACTTTCATTTTGTTGCACAATTTTAGGGGCACAAGGTGAGCTATCTGGACCAACATATCTATCTTTAAAAGAATCGACAATGTCTTGTAAAGAAGTGAAAGAATCTTCAGGACAATTATTAAACCAATTCAAAGCATCATCCCCTAAAGAAAGGACAAATAGTTGCATTTTGAAATCTTCATGATTATACTAAGGAGATCTACTATACATGATCATTATGTGAGTAAACCTGCCTATATGCGTTTTAACAACAACTGAATCACCACCCGAGAACAAAGGTAATTTAGAAATGGCGACTTTCGGAACATCATGGAGATCATCAGTAAAATGACATGGTTTAAATGAATAATCCATGATGAAATACAAGGGACCAAATGAATGATAGAAGAGATCTGTGCTCAAGAAAATCAAAAGATGAAAGAAGTGGAGTCACCACTTGAACAATGAATCTGATTCTAGGATCAAAAAAGAAACCAACAAGCAGATATGAGGGAGGCCTCTTTCCTGGGAAAAATAAAAGAAATGGATTCGCCACCCAAACAAGAAACAAACTAAAGAGTAGTTGTTGATATGATGAAAGATAAGGTGATGAAAAGATCCAAATGATGCCAAAAAAAGTTCAATCTGGGAGATGAGAAAGATGAAAGAATGATGAGAAATGAGAAGATGAATGTCATTGAAATGCTAGGGAAAAAAAAAACTCTATGCCTGGCAATGGCGCCAAAAAATGTTTTCGTTGTTGGCTGAAATGAACATATGAGAAATGAGAAGGATGAATGTCGTTGAAACACTGAGAATAAAATGTCCCTGGGATAGAGGTCACGGTTATAACCTTCCCAAAATTCTTATGAGAAATATTTCCACTGGGAAATAGCATAACAAGAGAGAAATTTTATGTTGGGTGGAAAGCTAATCATAGATGGAGAGAAGTTTATGTTGGGTGAAAATATAAGAATAAATATAGTTAGAGAGAAAGACATTCTTATGAAGGAATTTTTCCTATTTTGAAAAAATCCTAGGTGAAGCAGAAAAGGTGGATAGGCTTTAAAAGTAGGATGCAACTAGAAAAAACTCTTGGGAAGGAAAATAATAAATATTACTAAATGGTAGAAGTTTAAGGACTCTTGAGAAACTAGAGACGAATTAATAAGCCTAATATCAAGGGGAATTGCCAGGAGTGCAACTAATTAGTTGGGAGGAATGCTCTTTTTCCCATAGTTTTTCCAAGGGAATTTATACTAGTAAGATAAGTAAATGATTTTGTTTTGATGGAATTGTTATTATTTGTTCTAATAGTAAAACATTTAGTTCAGTAAGAATTTGTATATCTATGCAATAATGCATGTACAAAAAATTTGAGTCCCTCTTATAATTTTCAAAAGAACAAAAAAGTAAAATTATTGCAAATATTGTTTATGGGAGAAAATAATTCTAACTTTGGTGTAGTGGAAGGTGACAATATATTCTTAATAAATATTATTTCGTGCAAGTGAATTAGAAGATAGAGTAGCCAATGGGGTATCAAACCTATGTATTGTTATGTGAAACCAAAGATAATCTTTATTGTGTGGGTATAAATTATGGATATGTTGTTGGAACATGGTAAAAGCAAAAAAATCCTTCACAACATAGGAATGCATGAGGCATTGCAAGACTGTAAAATCAAGTGTTAATTTCATGTAGTGAAACTAGATAGGAAACATGGAATAGAAAAGCTACAGATAAATCCATCTTCTAAAATTATATGTGGGTTGACATAATAATTATACAAAAGATTTTTCTTGTAAGTTATGTATTATTAAAGGACTTGCGTGTGTATTCAATGATAATAGACCTAAATGGATTTCCCAATAGAAAAGGTCACATCAATAATAATGTCAAATCCTAATATCATTTTACTTTGTTAAGGTCTATCTATAAGGTACCTAGGTTTGACCTCAAATGGAAACTTATCGAATTCAAACATTATGGAGTTTTAAACCTATACTTAAATTCAAGTAGTTGTGAACAATGAGAACTTTTATGGATCATGAGACAATATATATTTACATGTATATGAGAACTATATTGTTGAATGAGAAATAAACAAATCATGTCAGACATACAAAATGAATAGGGAGAACCAATTAATAATAGTTTGTATAGTGCACTTCTAATTCAGAGTAAATTTCCTAAATTTTCCATAAAAGCCTCTCTATGCTTTTTCCAAGATTAACATATTTCTCCTGCTAAGAATCTTAATGGATCTTTCTCTCCCATCCATTAACATTATCTAGAATCTCATCTAGAATATTATCATGAAATAATTATCCAATCTCATTTACCAATGAGATTTTATTTTCTATCTTTGGCAAGAGTCTCATTTCTAGGTGTCGTATTCCCAAGTACATACATCTTGTTTATTTATTTATTAATAAATATTCACTTACATAACTATTCCAATATTTTTTCATGGTTTTTTGTCCATTCTTTCTAACATAAATCACTTTAATGAACATTAGAACAATATTAGAGCAACCCAGGGATATTACATTAAGATCCATTTTACTCTATATAAATTAAAATAATGATTTATATTAATAATCATTATATTTTATAATTTCATATTTAAATTTTATTAATAAAATATATAATTTCATATTTAAGTTTGATAAATTAAATATTTCATATTTAAATTTTTATTAATAAAGATATAAAAATTTTAAATATTTATGGGAAATTTTTTAAAAACTATATATATTATACTATCACTCACGTGAATATCAAATTAAAAAATTAAATTAAAAAAGTTATAAACATGTTAAATAAAAAAATGTCACAATATATATAATATTTAAGATTTTAATCAAATAAAAAATAAGAATATTTTATATATAAAGATAAAATTATATAAATATAAATAAGCTTTTTTTTTTCTAAGTAAAAGTAATCTATTAATATGTATAGAAAGATACAAAGAGGACAAGGCCTCGACCGAGGTATCGAAGAGTATCAACAAAATCTGGACTGCTCCAACATTGGGGAAACTAATCTAGTGAGAGAAGAAACCTCAAAAATGGTATCACTTCTCAAGTCCAGAAACAGTAAGATGGTTCCTTGACGATTAGTCCAGATAGGAAACCAGAACCCAAACAACACTAGCAAAAAACAAAAAGACCAGATAATGAACACCTTTGAGGCCGCAGCCAGCCTCGAACTATCATCAGGCAGCCCCTACCCATTCTCCGTCCCTTGGTTTCCGCCGATGCGATATTGCAATGGGATCTTATCGCAATTGCATATCGCTATATGTAAAGGCCTTGCCCTTTGGTCTCCCTATTCTGCAATCCGTCGTTGGGTCCGCAACATCGCATTGCACATTTGAAGGTGTAAATGCTTAGCCCTTTTGCTTCCGTCGATGTGATATTGTGATGCGATCAGATCGCAATCACATATTGCTAAATGTAAAGGCCCTGCCCTTTGGTCTCCCCATTCTGAGATCCACCGTCAAGTCTGCGTCATCGCATCGCACATATGAAGGTGTAAAGGCTTTGCCCCTTGGTTTCCACTGATGCGATATGGCGATGCGATCTGATCGCAATCACATATTGCTATATGTAAAGGCCTTTCCCTTTGGTCTCCCCATTCTGCAATCCGCCAGTCCTTGTTTAATCGTCGATCACCATTGCCATTGCAACCTACATTGCAGGTCTTTCAAAACTCGAACCACTAGAAGGGTGCGTGGTACCATAGCTGCCCCCTCCACCATGCTGAATGCCACCGAACAGGCCATGTGAGGTGAAGAGGGATTCATCCATCGCATTCTTACCAGTATCCCTACAATTAGTGGAACTAGGAGAACCTTCCTAAGTCTTCTCCTTCTCAACTATTTCATTGAATTCCTTCATCCATGCATCAGTTGTGATAGAAGATAATTCATTAGCTTTCAGAGTTGTATTACACTCCACCCCTATGTTGGCAAGAAGGTCAGCCACCTTATTGCCTTCCTGACGAATATGTTTGAAATTAAATGCTCTGTGGGCTCTAATCCAATCTTCAACAAGTTCTAGTCTTTCGGCTAGTCTCCAACTGTTGCCAATTTTGTTTTAGGGAGTCCCCTGCATAATTTTGTTCACCATATTTATTAGTATTTGAGAGTCGCCTTCAATGATGAGAGGTAAAAATTCATGTGACTAAGGTGAAACGATTCCTTTCCATAACCCTTCAAGCTCTGCTGAGTTATTAGAGTCCCATCCTTTCGAGCCTAGAAAAGTTAGAATGATGGCCCCTTTATGATCTCCAAAAATTCCTCCAAACCCAGCTTTACCTAGATTGCCTTTTGAGGCTCCGTCGAAATTCATTTGGAACACATTCTAAGGAGGAGGGATCCATTTGTTGTAGATTGTACTTTTTGCTATAGTTTTGGCTGAAACTTTCAATTCTTAATTCCAATGTAGATTCCAGTTGTCCCAAATAGTCTTTTCTTGTGGTAGTGAGGGAAGGTCGTCATCATGCCAAGATTGGAGAAGAAGAGTTTTCGTGAGGTTTTGACAGACAATGTTCCAGATGATGTCCATAGGCATTGACTAATTCTTGAAGATGTGTTTGTTTCTCTCCTTCCATATAGTCCACATAAGCAGACTGGGGATAAGCTTCCATAAGGAGTTCAAAATCTTGCTCTTATAAGGATTTCTTACCCAATTGCGAATAGTGGTAGGGATGTCTTCCTTGATTCTACTATCCCTTTGACATCTAAAATTGACTTTTTCCCAGAGCTCATGGGCCAGAGGGCATGTGTTCATGAGATGCAAAGTGCTTTCTTCTTCCTAATTGCAACTGGGGCAGATGGAAGGTCCATGAAAGTTTTACTTCCATAGATTATCCCAGGTGAGGATTTTGTTCTGATAAAGTAGTGAGAGGAAAGTGGACACCTTCGGCCATAAGTTGGGAGCCGAGATAGTTGTCCATAGTGGATCTTTGAATGCAGATTCTTTTATGATTATGTTGTAGGCTTCATGTGTTGTGAACATTCCCTCTCTTCATATCCCCATCTAAGTACATCCTTCTTTTCTGAATATCTGATTTTCTGATTGGAGAGTTCCATTCCCAAGATCAGCTAATCTGACTCTAGGCCATTTCAGATAAAGTGATCAGGATTGACCCATTGCCTCAAGCCATGTGATAGGGTGGGCTTCCAATATTGATTTATATTATCAAACCTGCGAGCTTCCCAATCGGGAATTTGGTGAGGATTAATCAAATCTTTTAATCTATGTTGTTGCTGACAGGGGTCCTCCCAGAATCTCGCAATAGTACCGTCCCTGACCTCCCAGAAGCTATGTTGTTGAATTAGATTTTTATTTTGCTTTGCTGCATTCCAGACTAATGAACCCGATCCTATATCAGTGAGTCAGATAAGATCCTCAGTAGGTTTGTTATTGGATATTTGGCTGTCCATAGAGTGGCCCAGGGAGTGTGGGATGCAATGAGCCAATTCCACCAGATACGTGATCCCAAAACAGCATTGCTATGATGAGGATCACGGAGCCCAGTCCCTCCTAAGTGCTTTGGAAGACATGATTTTTCCCATTTAACTAGAGCCATTTGCGTTTCTAACCTGAGTTACCCCATATAAAGGATCGTTGGAGCTTTTTTATTTCTTTGAGAACCCATTTAGGCACTGCTAAGATTGAGAAAAAATACAGTGGCATAGATTGAAGAACAAATTTGATTAAGATGAGGTGACTATGAAAGTTGAGGAATCTGTGGGTCCAGGAAGAGGGACGTGCCTCAAATTTTTCAAGGAGAAAATTCCATGAGGATTGTTTTGGGGTGACATCAATAAGGGGAGCTCCTAGGTAGTTGGATGGAAGAGCATCTATCAGGAAACCCAGAATTCAAGAAATGGAGGCTTGGGTAACTGAAAGGGTATGAACGAAGAAAATTTGAGATTTGGCTTGGTTCATAGAAGCTCAAGAGGCAGCTGAAAAAATGTTTAACAAATATTTTAACTTGCAAGATTCTTAGACTGAAGGATGCGCATAAAGCACGTTATTGCCTGCAAATTGCTGATGGGTGAAGGGAGGGGAGTTGGGAAAGGAGAGATCTCTTAGTTGCTGTGAGTGAAGTGCATCTTTGATGCATCTACCCAGACCTTCTGCCATGATAACAAACAAAAAGGGAGATAAGGGATCTCCTTGACGAATACCTCTAGAAGGATGAAAGGGGGAGGAAATAATTCCATTGATGAGGATATAGAAGAAGGTGGAAGAAATGAGACTCATAACCCATCTAACCGATGGAGGGGAAAAACCAAAGGCATTTAGCATTTTTTTAATATAAATCCAGCTTGGACTATCAAACGCTTTTGATAGATCTATCTTAAGTAGCATACCTGCTTTTTTACGCTGCTTCAAAGAGTGGATGATTTCGTGTGTTAGGATAATGCCATCTGTGATTTTCCGGCCCTCCACATACCTTGATTGCTCTGGGGAAATAAGTAAAGGGAGCAATGCTTTAAGCCTTGAAGCAATGACTTTGGAGACTATTTTGTAAATGACATTGCACAGCGCTATAGGCCTAAATTTGTCAGGGGTTCTAGACTACGCTTCTTTAGGAATGAGGGTAATGAAAGTGGCATTCATGGATGGGAGCATCCATCTATTGGCTCTAGATTCTTCCATGACCTACCAAACCTCCAATTTGATCATCTCCTAGAAATTATGAAAGAAGCTAAAGGTAAACCCATCAGGACTTGGTGCCTTTCCTTCTTTTAGCTGTTGAACCGCTTTTTCCACCTCCTATACAATAATCGGCTAGAGGAGCAACTGATTATGTTCCTCAATTATGATCGTTGGAATGGATTGTATTATTTTATCAATGGCCTCCGTCCTATCTGTTTAAGTCTCATGATGAACCTGTTTGAAGTATGTCAGAAGTTCTTGTTCTATGGCTACATGGTCCTCAACGTTTTCTCCTTGACTGTTCTGTATATGGGTAATCGTGTTGGTCATTCTCCTTTGGATCATAAAGTGGCGAAAGAACTTTGTATTCTTTTCACCTTCCTTTAGCCAGTTGACCCATGATTTTTTCCTCCAAAGAACTTCTTATTGCTTGTCTCTTTCTAGGATTTGAGATTGTAGGTGTGTTTCCTACTCTGAAAGTTGCTCTGTTTGCCCTTCTATGATGATTTTCTATTGCATTTCTGTCATTGCTTTATTTAGTGCTATTTGTGCCTGGACTATATTCCCAAAGGTAGACTGGATCCATTGTTTGATATGAAATTTGAGACTTTTTAGCTTTTGGTGGAATTGGAACATTTTTTATCCCTCCGAAGGCTTGAAGCTTTTCCAGATCGTGTTGACAAAGTCGTTGAAATCTAGATGTGACAACTAGAAGGCTTCAAAGAGAAAGGGCCAAAATGCAGTGTTGCCTGGTCTGGTCCATTGGAGTGCGATTGGCGAATGATCAAAACCTGTGAGGGGCAAAATTAATGTTGAGAGGTCTCTGCCTAAATGGATAGCATTATCAAAGATAAGGAATCAATCTAATTATGAGGCTATTTGATGAGGCTCTACTCTTTTATTGTTCTAGGTAAAAACTCCATTATTGAAGGGTAGATCAATGAGCCAATTATTCTGGATGAAGTCCTTTAGATGACAACTTTCTTTATCTAGTCTGCTTCTGCCTCCCCTTTTTTCCTCCAATTTGGTAATCATGTTGAAGTCCCCCCCCCATGATCCAGAGTGGGTGGGTCCTTTGAGTGTTGATTATTGATAGAGTATTCAGTATGTCTATCTTTTGAGTAGCTTCATGGGGAAAGTAAACATTTGTTATATGCCCATGGATATTTGTCCCTGTTATATGGAACGAAGCCTAAATGAAGTGCTTGTTCGCATGTAAGTTGGACAGTGTGATCGTCTGTGTGTTCCAGATGATTGCAAGACCTCCTGATGCCCCTAATGCATCTACTGCAATTGCAGTACAACTTGGCCAAGCTTTGGCCATGGTTTTTTCCAGAGTTGTTGAGTTACACTTGGTTTCTTGTATGAATAAAATGCTTGGTTTTTCTTGCTGAATCATGCTTTTTATCGATCTGTACTTCTCGAGGCTGTTAAGCCCTCTAATGTTCCATGAGATGAGCTTCCTGATGAGATATTAGAGAGGGTGGTATAGTACTTCGTGAGATTGGAGTATCTTATGGATTCCACTAGAATTTCCCTGATGCGAATGGTTCGTTGAAGATCTATTTTCCTTCCTCTTTTCTTGTTGTCTTTGTTCAGGATATTTCCATCCCATTGGCTTCCAAGATGTATTCCAATGGTTCACTGTCTCTGTACTCTTGATAAAATTATTTCCATATTGTCCAACTGTCTTTCTAGAATTTTGTCGTAACTTTTGTTTCACAGGCTTGCTCTAAGCCTAGAATATCCAGGTCTCCTATATCTATGCTTTCTAGTTCCTCTTCCATATTTTGGGTTTCATTCCTTTCTTCTGCATTTCCTTTTGTAACCTTAAGAGCGGTCTACTTATTATCTACCTCCATACTTTGAGTGAGCTAGGCAGGAAAATCACTGGGAGCTAAAGAACTAAGGTCAATGATTTGCTTTTATTTCTGAGGAATCACTGTGCTGGTGGAGGCTAAGTGAGCTTTTGACTTGGGCTGCTCCTTACGGGGAGCCAGGTTTCAAGATTGTTTAGATCTAGCTGAGCCAAGGACTCAAAGTTGTTCCTAGTACTCGGTCTGGGGGGGTTATCAGCAGTGGTCTTGGGATGAGATCCAGATTTTCTAAGATTCTTTCTGTGGTGGGAGACTTTGGTGAATACATCAACTTCAGATTTTCTGGAAGGAGGAGGGGCTGAGGTTTTCAGGCTAGATGGGAAATCTCGAAATAGAATACCAAGAGAGTGACATTTGCTACAGCGGAATGGAACATGTTCATAGTCGATAGATTGGATCCATTCAAAATCGTCATGAAAGAGACTTACCGCATCCAGCAGGGCATTTTTGAGGTGCATATAAACAAATATACACGCATATGAGGTGTATCTTCTAAGCTTAGTTTCCTCTGCAACTTTGATGAAATTGCTAAGACCATTTCCAATATCTTGTAGTGATGCCTCATCCCAATACTCCAAACGGAGGGAGTAGAGGTGGATCTAGACTGGAGCCCAACTGAGATCCTCTTTATATTGGTTAAATATCTCAACCCAATCTCTGAGGTACAGGCCAACGACGTTAAATAAATACATCCCTCCATCAATGATTCCATTTCTATCCTCCAGACAATTGAAAACTACTATGAAGAATCCCTTGGGGCCTTACTCCAAGGTAATGTGACCTTTCGGCTCCATTTGGCTACGATCCATCCCTGTAGCACTTTTTTTGTGGGCCAAAAACCAATAAACTTCCCTATCAAGGCATGATCCTTCATATATTGGATTTTTGTGTTGATCCTACAGCTGGGTAGCTCAATCTTTGGTCTCATGGCTGCAGTTGGCTTGCATGTAGTGCAGGTCGCTTTAGGGACCTTGTTAACTGTTCTTTGTCTGCTTGAGAGTCATGTCCTTCTTCTATTTCCTCATGGACTGTTTGTTTGCAAGCTTCCTCCTACATTGGAACATGTTAGTTGTCATTTGGGGGAGGCGTTGCGCCCTCACCCTAAGGTTTACCCATGATTCACTCACCTCCTTTGTTCGTTTTTAGTTTGTCTTGTAGCTGTAAGAGTTGGCAGGGTTTACTGCAAACCCTGCAGCCTAAAATTGTAGATTAGTCGTGAACCCTAGCTGCCATGAACGTCGTTGAAAGTATTTTGAAATATAAATAAGCTTCATAGACATGGGTTTACTTATATTTTTTCTTCCGAAATTCGTACAGTGACTTAAAAAATTATGACTTCAAAATTTGTTAAAGTGATTTAATTTGAATCTGACTACAATGTATATGCATCATATAAATTTGTTTATTCAAGCATCATCACAAGGAGCCAAGGTCAAGTCAACACTCTCTATGTCGTGAACTTATTACTATTGTAGATCTTGAGATATGAAAGAAATTGACCTTTCTCCTGTGTATCAGATTATGAGAATGCCCTTTTGCTTGAGTTGGGGAGGAGCACTCGAAATCTGAAGTGACAAACATAGATAAAACCTAGTGTATGTATTGAAAATGACCAAACCCTACATTTTTGTCATTACTTCTACAAGTTGTATGATAAAGTGATCATGTGCTTACAACGTGGAAGTAACAATTTCCCTCTAGATTATTGCAATAATGTACTGCAAAAGAATATGCAAGCATGTGAAGTGACATTAACAATTATCTGCCTTACAGTTTTGTCATTACTACTACAAGTTGTATGATAAAGTGGTCATGTGCTTACAGCGTGGAAGTTACAATTTCCCTCTAGATTATTGCAATAATGTACTGCAAAAGAATATGCAAGAACGTGAAGTGACATTAACTATTATCTTGAAACAAAAACACATTCCTTCTCTCTATGGTCTGATCGACCCTGTGAAAATAGCTCTAACTGTACTATGTAAATCATGGAGTCTACTTAAAGCTTCACAGTTGTGGATCTAGTTGTCGTTCTCCAACTGGGATGATATCTCATACATTGAATATGGCTATCTTTTTTTTTAAATATTCCCGCGCTCCTTTTAAAACGATAAAAATGGCTTTCGAAAGAACTATAATTGATATCAAGTTGGTTTTATCATCCAAGTTTGAATTTGATTGAGTGATTAAGAATTAACATGAAATTTAATCTTCATCATCATTGGATCAAATTTTGTGAATTATTTTAATGTATCAATATTCCTGGAATAGAAAATAGATAATAATAAAAAATAGGAACATTAATAAAATATTCTTGTGTGGGAAGAAGAATTTTCCTCTCATATATGGCCATCATCTACTGAAAGAGAATATGGATGAAAGACGATATGGCAAACATGTGAAATGACATCCACTAAATATATATTCTCTCTCGGGCTATTAGCAGAAAGAAAAATTCTCATTCTATGTGTGTTGTTAAAAGCTGCTGCAGTATGTTCTCAAAGTGTCTAGTTAGAGCTTCGCAGACGTCGATCTACTCATCCTTCTCCAAAGGCAATGATATCTCATAGGTTGTGCATGAACATCTTGTCTTTTCTGAATTCCCTGTGAACTTTAGAAAGATAACGATAATCTTGAAAACAGTAAAATTGATACCCAGTTGGTTTTGTTATCTAACTCTCAATTCGATTTAATTTGAAATTTAATTCTTCTTGCAACATGAATTCAAATACTATGAGCTCCCTTTTGTTACATCAACTTTTTCTGGACCTACACGGTGATGGCCAAAAACCCCTCTAAATCAAATTTAAGAATATACCCATATCCCACAAATTTATTATTCATATTCAATGTAACTCATAAATTCATTTAAAGATTAAATTACATCATGTTAAATTTAAAATTTTATTTTATTTTTTATAATATATTATAGTTAAAATTTAATATTATTTTTTTTAATAAAATTTTTAATTTTTATCATAATATTAAAATAAATAAAAACAATTGATTAATATTAATATGTTCTACAACTAAGTCACTTGACCTTACAACAAATTTTCCTAATTCTAATTTACACCAATAAAAATGAGGCAAAATAAGAAACTTGAAACATTCACCGCAACTAACACCATGCACACAATACCACCCATGAAGAGAACAATACCAGACCGCTTAGAGCTTCGTTCAAAAAAACTAGAGAAAGTTAGATTGTATGCATATACCTATGAGATAGAGAAGTTGGAGGTCGTGAGAGTAACTTTGAGGGGGACCCTCACTACGAAAACTCCTAGACACCCTAATTGCACTTATTTACCACTCGTTGCTATTCCACACAATGACCAAAGGTCTTAAATGACTACACCTTGTACCATCGTTGCAGTGGAATAACCACCATACTTCCAGAACACATTACAAAGCTTAGTAATCCTCAAACGAGGAGCGAGGAATGGCTTAGACTAGAAGCGACCCTACACAATGAACAAGTTCCTCCCACCATAAATGTATCCCTCATTGCTTGAAACCCACAGTCAAACCCCATTACCAAGCTAATGCCAAATAATCAAACGAAGTACTCTAAAACCTTCATGAGATGAGCACTCGATAAAACATCCTCAACACGCCTAGTTTTCATGAATGTCGCATGAGAGTGGATTTAAATGACACCTTCGAAGCCTTATCTTTTTCGACTACCACCCCATTAGGGAATGTAATTTTGATTTTTAAAAACAACTTAAATTATCAATTTTTCAAAAAAATAATTAAAATATATAAAAAAATCTAATTCAATAAGAATTAAAATGAAATTTAATAGAAATAAAATTATTTACATACTTTGCTTTAAACGCATACATTTTATTAAAAAAAAAATGAAAATCTCGTGAAAAATATGAATAAAAAACAATTTAGCTAACCAGTATCAAATTAGAAATAAACGATCTAAAATACACCATATCGCACAACATTTCATGGAAGAAAGATATCGAGAAAACAAATCAGCTAAAATCACAGTTGTCATATCCTCCCATAACAATATTATGAAAAGCATTAAAAATAAAGTTTTTACCATGCGAATTACCCATGGCATCAATTTTTGTTTTTACCCCATTTTCCACCGAACTACATTTATTATACCAACTCTATTAAATAACGGGGTTGATTTTACATTTGTGTTGATTTGAATGATGGCGAGTACTATGACTATACTTTTCAATCTACTCTTAATGGCAACTCACCCAGAGCGTGACAACTAAGCCTCCACCTCGAGCTTAGCCAAAATAATCTCTGGCTAATAACTCCGCTGCGTTTTCAATTTAATTGACACTGCAGTGGTACCATCCTTCCTTGGGATTCCTGAGCACATCGACGGTGGAAACCCCATCTACCATCGAACAGCTAGCATTGCTCCAGATGACTTTCAGTCTCGTGTTGCTGGGGTTTGGTGCTCATTCGTTGCATTTGGTCCTAGCTCCCGGTTGGGGTTCTTCTATTTGTGGTGGAAGTTATCGAATTGCAGGTTGGAGGTCTTCCCTATTCCACCTTACAGGGGTGATTTTGGCAGTTCTATTTACAATGACGTCAGGTTGTTCTCCAGTTTTGTTTCCCAGTACCACTATGTTCTACGCTCTCCTACTCTCTTATGAGAACTATCAGTGATTTCCAACCCTATTTCACTATTGTAGGTTGTGTAACGCCTTGAGTATGATGCACTGTCAGTTGTGAAGGTGAGACAACTCCTCCAACTACTCCCAGGTATGTCTACACTTTTGAATCCCTTGTCATATGGACTGTGGTGGAAAATGGAATCGTCGGATTCAAGCGGCTTCATACATGTTTTCCTCTTGTCGAGTTGGTTTGCCAGATTTCACTCTGAAAGGATTTCGTTCTGTGCTCCCTTTTTTTTATGGAAGTTTCATCCCACAATTTTGCTACCCAATGAAGGGGGTTTTCTACTCCATGCACTCTATTAGAGTATATTGTTATAGTTCAGTTTTGTTTCTAAGTTTAGCCCACTTATTTGCCCGGGTGGAGGTCCTTGTAAGAATTGTGGTGCCGACTTCGCCTCGGCTTGATGTTGTATAGTTTATATACATTTATTCCCTCACATGTGCATGTATGTTGATAATTCATTTGACTCTTAAATTTGAGCAATGGTCTACTGCTCCTTTCTCTATTATGTTATACATATATGGATTTTAGCTCTGCTGATAAGTCATTTGACTCTTAAATTTGAGCTATGTTCTGTTGCTCCTTTCTCTGTTCCGTTATACTTACATGGATTTTTGCTCGGTGAAATGTATATATGTACGTATACTCATCTGGTTCGTTTTTGTGCTGAGTTTACTTCTACCCTAGATTGAATAATGGATTCGAGTTCTCGTTATGTTTGTATGCATTTCAGTTTTGGAAATTTATGGGATAGTTCCAGAGTTAGAGAGATAATTTCTATTGTCTTTACCAGTTTAGTATTGATCTAAATTTATATAAATGCGATTATCATGGTAACTGCTGTACATGATAAGAGGGTTTTTGTGCTCATAGGGTTTTTGTGCTCATTCATGATTAAAGGAAGGGAAACCTGTTCACTACACGACTTATTCTATGTTGAAGGCCCCAGCTTGTGGCTAACCCATTAGGGTGTGCACGCATCCTGTAGTGGCATTGTTAATAGTGTTCGTCATCTTTGCTTTCAGTGGTGACTTACTGGTTAGCTTCGGTATAAATATATGACTGGTTCTGACATTCAATGGACTTCGTGTTTGTTAAATTCTCCAGCTAGACCCCATCGCATTTTGCAATTTCACATTTCTTCTTGTTTGAAAAAGAAAAGTTCCAGTTTTTTTTACTTTCAACTATTCGAAGAAAAGTAAGTTTAATGTTTGCTAGAAGAAGAGTAATTTCTATAACTGTCGAAAGATGAATATTTTTAAAGCTTGTTGTCTCACAGTTTTTCCCTAAAATTATTTAGAAACACTACCAGTTTCCATAAAGGATTTCGGCTATATCTATAGGTGTAAATTTTATGGCTAGATTTTTCCTCGATTTTCCTACAGCGTGAGTCTCACAAGTTTCACCTAGGATTTTCCGCCTGGTCCACACAGACACGGGTGTCTCAGCAAGTGCGTCAGGTCACCTATAGTCCGATTATAAAAAAAAGAAATTTGTGTTTCCCAGCTATGAGCTATTTATTTGTTCCATACCCATAGCCACTTTTCCAGCAATAACGCTCTCCCATAATAGAGTTTCTCATTTGAAATCCTCTAGCAAAATCTAACCAGATAACATAAAATAGAGCCCTCTTAACAGAATCTAACCAGATAACATTAAATGGAGCTCTTCGGCAACACAGTAACTTACACTATAGGGTTGTCATAAGTTGTACTTACCTGTGTCCCCGTATGTTCAGTATTTTGTTTCTCTCTTTCAGAGCTTCGTAACCATTGGTTCTCTGCTTGTCTTCCTCCCGTCTGCGAGATTTGTCTGCACGACCAAATCTCCCCCAAGCTTGTTCGCTAGACCACAGTCTTCAACAAACCTTTTTCACTTCGTGCCAATGCTATATGGTCATCACCAGACTTAGCATAGTCTTTCCACCTTCTATGTCTGTCCCAACAGCATGGTCATTTTCCTTCCCCCCACCTTCTTTTCCTTGGGTGGTTACAGTTAGGGAAGGTAGTTAGGGTTTTTTCCCTTACACTGGCAACTGTCTTTCCCTTTTTTTCTATACAACTTCCCAATGAGAAGTTACAATATATGATATTAATCAATTAATTCTCAAACTCAGAGTTAAAAATACTATTAATAAAAACAAAAAATAATAACATTGTCCAATGTATTTACCTACAACGATCATAAAATATTTACAATTTTTCTGGGGACATTACATCTTCCCCCTCTAAGATTGGACATGGTCCCAATGTCTTTCATCCATGAACAGCGCCAGATAAGTCCTTTTCATAAGTTCTTCATCTTCCCAAGTGGCCTCATCAGGCCCAAAGTGTTGTCGCTGCACTTTAACTTGGGTAATATCCTGCTTCTACAACGTTACTTCTCTCTGGTCGAGGATGCTCAGTGGTTCGACCTAGATTTCTCCTTCCGGTTCTACCGGCAACAAGCAACATCCTAAGTCAGTTTTCCCTTTACGGAATTTATTTAAGACTATCTACCAGGCTGTTCCTTACCTATATACCTTGTGAGTTGATTACATGCTTAGGATCGTAAACATATTTTTTTAATATGGAACCATGAAAAACATTGTGGACCCATATATGACTTGGCAAGGTGAGCTGGTATGCTACTGGCCTGATTCTAGCCAAGATCTGAAAAGGTCCACAAAATCTGGGTGCTAGCTTAGTGCACCCACTCCATTGTAAAGTGCTCTCTTTTGCTCAGATTCTTACGTACACATGATCACCACTTGATATTCCTTAAATCTCCTCTTATAGTCAGCGAAGTTCTTTTGCCTATCCTGTGCTTCTTTTAGATTAGCACATATATTTTTAACCAGCTCTTCCATTTCCTTAAGCATTTCCTATCCTAGCATTAGCTTGTCTTCTGATCCACCCTAACTTGAGGGAGTGTGGCACTTTCGCACATATAATACTTCAAAGGGGCTCATCTGCAATGACGTTTGATAACCATTATTGTACACAAACTCAACCAAGTGTAGGTAATCCTCCCACTTATGTGGTTGTTGCATCACATATTCCCTTAACATGTCCTCGAACACCTTATTCACCCGTTCAGTCTGCCCATCCGTTTGTGGGCGGTAAGTCGTGCTAAAGTTCAACTAAGTTCCCAACTCCTCAAACAATGTTTTCCAAAAGACCGATGTAAATTTTACATCACTGTGTGAGATTTTTACCTTTGGTAGCCCATGCAATCTTAATATATTTTGCATGAAAATATGGGCGACCTACACAACTTTGTAAGTAGATTGTACCAATATAAAATGTGCTGACTTGCTTAACTTGTCCACCACCACCATGATGGAGTCATTATTCTTCTTTGACTTAGGCAAACCTGTTATGAAATCCATTGAAATGGCATCCCACTTCCATTATGGGATGGATAATGGTTGTAATAAACCCGCAGGATGTTGGTGTTCTACTTTAATTTGTTTACATTCTAGACATCATGCCAAATAACCAGCCACATATTTTTTCATACCTAGCCAATAATATTCTTTTCGAAGTGTAGTGATCATATTTTGATATCCTGGGTGTCTAGTGTAATGACTCCTATGATACTCATCCAATATCAGGTTTTTAATATTGCGCTGGTTGGGCACATACAGCTTTCCCTTACAATACAGTATTCCACCAGCATCCAAGGCATATTCTGGTTGTTTTTCTTTGTTGGTTGGTTGTTGTGCTTGTTGTTTTATTTGTTGATAAATAGCATCTTGTTCGGCTACCTTTTTAATCATTTCCCCAAAGGAACTTTTCCCTTCGCTGCAAGAAATCTCATATAAGCATTGCAACTTCTGACTCAAAGCATCCGCCACCTGATTCTCCTTTCCATTTAGATGCTTGATCTCAAAGTCAAAACCACTTAGGAATTCCACCCACTATGCTTGCCTTACATTTAGAGTGGGATGGCTGAAGTAAGTTGTCAAACTCTGGTGATTTGTTAATAACAGAAATTTTCTTCCCATAAGGTAATGTCACCACATTTTCAGGTCGTGAATCATAACTTCCAACTCTAGATCGTAAGAAGAATATTTCTGCTCATGCTCTTTTAATTTTCTTGATTCGTAGGCTATTACCTTCCCTTCTTGCATTAACACACCTCCTACTCCTTTGTTACTTGCGTCTGTGCACACCACACAATATTTTTTTGGGTCAACGATGCTTAGAATAGGTGCGGTGGTGAGCAAGTATTTAAGTTGCTCGAAACTTCTTTGACACTCAAGGGTCCATCAAAACACTCTTCCCTTTTTCTGTAAGGAAGTGATCGGATATGCTACTCTCGAAACTCCCTCCACAAACCATCTGTAATAGCTTGCTAACCCCATGAAGGATCAAATGTCTACCACATCTTTGGGCATCGACCATTCCATTATGGTTCTTACTTTTTCGGGATCCACGGTGATTCCTTCCTTAGTGATTATATGCCCCAAATATTGTATTTTCTCCTTGAAGAAATCGCATTTTCTGAACTTTGCATGTAATTTGTGTTCCCGAAGGGTTTGCAATACTAACCTGAGGTGCTCTTGGTGCTCCTCAATAGTTTGGGAATAAACCAGAATATCATCAATAAAGATCAGCACAAACTTATTTAGATACTGATGGAATACATTGTTCATCAGACACATAAAATTTGCAGGGGAATTGGTCAATCCAAAGGGTAACACCACAAACTCGTAATGGTTGTACCCTGTTCTGAAAGCTGTCTTAGCTGTGTCTTCCTCTTTAATTCTAATATGGTGATACCCTAATTGCAGATCGATCTTCGAGAAAATTGTTGTCCCTTTTACTTGGTCAAATAGTTCATTGATGCGGGGTAAAGGATACTTATTTTTTACCGTTAGTTTATTCAGCTGGCAATAATCCATATACATGCGAAGAGTTTCATCTTTCTTCCTAACGAACAACACTGGGGCTCCCTAGGGTGACACAGTAGGGCGAATATAGTTTTTGTTCAGTAGCTCGTGCAATTGCATTTTTAACTCCGTTAATTCTGGTATGCTCATTCTGTGGGGTGCTCGGGACACCGGGGCTGCTCCTAGCACTAGTTCGATGGTAAAATCTTTGTCTCTTTTGGGTGGTATGCTGGGAATATCTTCTGGAAATACATCAATAAAATCCTGAACTATGGGAATGCTATCCAATGCGGCTGTTTTATCCTTCGAGTTGGCATAACCCACTTGGATGGCATAAATCTAACATCCTTTCCTAATGCATTTTGCTCACTGGGAGGCTGTTATGGGCCGAATTTGCAATGGCCGCTTAATTCCCTGCATCTCCTGCTTTATTCCAAGCTCATCCTTATAACTAATAGTCTTGCTTTTACAGTTAATTATGGACCAGTTTTTTTCTACCCAGTCCATACCAATAAATATATCATATGATCCAAGAGGAATCACATTTAAGTCTGTTGTAATTGGTTGTCCTACTATTTTTAAGGGGTAGCTTTTGACCTTAGTATTCACTCGTCTTTTTTCCCCTGTTGCCAACTGAACTAGCCAGGGGTCCTTAAATTTAACAGGTTGCAACTTACAGTGCTCCACAATTATAGGAATAATATAACTTAATGTTGCACTATGGTCAATTAAAGTAGTTACAGCGAGGTCTAAGAGTTTACCTTCAAATTCCACCATGGTCGGCTGGTACTCCGCCTGATGATCTTCAAGAGCAGCATTAATCCTTGGTAGGCTCTGTTCTACATCACCAACTGTAGATGCTTCATAGACTTGGGAAACCTGTTCGGTCCCTTTTCGTTGAAGACATTTTTCATGTAATGGGGTCCAACAGAGCCCCAACATTGCACTGGAGGCCTTGCTGTCCCTTCATTGTCTATTTGCCCAAGTTGTTCCATGGTTCTGGACTCATTAGGGAGTTTTAACCAGAACGGATTCTTCTACATATTTCAGCTGTTCTGTCCCTTGGTGTATCCTTTGATACCTCCACCACGATCCTTTAGTACCACCAGCCAGCTTGTTTCTTTTCTTATCGACCCATTTCTTACCCAAATTTTCTCCCTTCTACTTGTTTTGTTGGTAGAAGGTTCAAGCTTTACGAATAGCCTCGTCCATTGTCCTTGGGCTATCAAATTCAATTCTTCCCCTCATGCTCAAAGGTAGACTAGTGACAAACCTCTGCACTTTAGCCTTTTCCTCCCGAATATAAGGCACGTAACGGAGCAATGAAGTAAAATGAGTAATAAATTCATCCATAGTCTATTGTCCCAACCGCATATCGTGGAATTCCCTAGCCTTCTCATCATAGAAATGTTCAGTTAGGTACCTTTCCTTGAAGTATCTTTGAAATTTCTCCTAAGTGATGTTCAATTCACTTACTCCTTTTACCATCTTAACTTCTTCCCACCACAGGGTAGCATTTCCGTGTAATTGGAAGATGGCTAGCCGTGCCTTAAGGTTGGTATTGTATTCGTATAGCTGGAAATATTTATTCATGTTGATCAACCATGCTTCAGCTGCTTCCTCTTGTTCTCTGTCAAAGTGTGGCAGTTTGATCTTATGGAATTCTCCTTGCAACTCTACTTGTTGCCTCTTTGATGTCTACTGTTCAGAAGCATTGCCAAATCATTCCTCTTCCCATCCTTCTGAATTTTCGTGTTCTATGTGGTGATTCTGCTCTTCTAACATTCCTTGCTGCTTGGCGCTGGGATTTGGTGGAGGCTGATTCTGTTTGTCAGACAGGATTTTTATAATCCTCTCTTGTTCCATTGTTGACCTTGCATTATCCTCCCGCAACCAGACCATTTCATTTTTTAATTCCTGCACGGTTTCCCAAATTGCAAGGTTTGTGTTGTGAGCCTCCTCCCCAAGCTGTACCCATAATTCAGGGTTATTCTTTGTAGGTCCCTGACCCACTACAAACCTACATGGTGCACTGTCTACCCTCCTCATAATGTCAATCTTTCACCTGTACTTAACATAAAAAAAAAATTGCAGATGTGTAGTCACGCATAAAAAATTTTAACTGTTCCTTGAGATGGAAATAAATTATCTTCTATCAGTCTAACCGTTCCAATTCCCAGAGGCCATAGTTTTTGTTACTGGGATCTGATACCATATGACATATCCTCCCATAACAATAGTTTGAAAAACATTAAAAATAAAGTTTTTACCATGCGAATTACCCATGGAAACAATTTTTGTTTTTACCCCATTTTCCACCGAACTACATTTATTATACCAACTCTATTACATAACGGGGTTGATTTTACATTTGTGTTGATTTGAATGCTGGCAAGTATTATGACAGTACTTCTCAATCTACTCTTAATGGAACTCACCCGGACCGTGACAGCTAAGCCTCCACCTCGAGCTTAGCCAAAATAATCTCCGGCTAATAACTCTGTTGTGCTTTCTATTTAATTGACACTGCAATGGTACCAGCCTTCCTCGGGATTCCTGAGCACATTGACAATGGAAATCCATCCATTCCATCAAACGGTTGGCATTGCTCCAGATGAATTTTCAGTCTCGTTTTGCTGGGGTTTGGTGCTCATTCGTTGCATTTGGTCCTGGCTCCCAATTGGGTTCTTCTTTTCGTGGTGGAAGCTATCGAATTGCAGGCTAGAGGTCTTCCCTATTCCACCTTACATGGGCGATCCTGGTGCCTCCCTCTCATGGAGTTTGATAGTTCTATTTACAATCAGGGCAGGTTGTTCTCTAGTTTTGTTTCCTAGTTCTGTTATGTTCTATGCTCTCCTACACTCTTATGAGAACTGTCAGTGATTTCCAACCCTATTTCACTATTGCAAGTTGTGTAATGCCATGAATATGATGCGCTGTTAGTTGTGAAGGTGAGATAGCTCCTCCTCCAGGCATGGCGCACAAACTACTCTCGGGTATGTCTACACTTCTTAATCCCTTGTCATATGGACTGTGGTGGAAAATGGAATCGTCGGATTCAAGCGGCTTCATACATGTTTTCCTCTTGTCAGGTTGGTTTGCTAGATTTCGCTCTGAAAGGGTTTCGTTTTGTGCTCCCTTTTTTTTATGGAGGTTTCTTTCCACAGCTTTGCTACCCAATGAAGGGGGTTTTCTATTGCATGCACTCTGTCAGAGTATTGTTATAGTTCAGTTTTGTTTCTAAGTTTAGCCTGCTTATTTGCCAGGGCAAAGGTCCTTGTAAGAATTGTGGTGCCGACTTCGCCTCGGCTTGATGTTGTACAATTTATATACATTTATTCCCTCACCTATACATGTATGTTGATAAGTCGTTTGACTCTTTAATTTGAGCAATGGTCTGTTGCTCCTTTCTCTGTTCTGTTATACATATATGGATTTTAACTATGTTGATAAGTCATTCGACTCTTAAATTTGAGCTATGGGTTGCTACTCCTTTCTCTGTTCCATTATACTTACATGGATTTTTGCTCAGTGAAATGTATATATGTACGTATACTCATCTAGTTTGTTTTTGTGCTGAGTTTAGTTCTACCCTAGATTGAATAATGGATTCTGGTTCTCGTTATGTTTGTATGCATTTTAGTTTTGGAAATATATGGGATAGTTCCGGAGTTAGAGAGATAATTTCTATTGTCTTTACTAGTTTACTATTGTTCTAAATTTATATAAATGTGGTTATCATGGTAACTGTTTTACTCGATAAGAGGGCTTTTGTGCTTACAGGGTTTTTGTGCTCATTCCTGATTAAAGGAAGGGAAACCCGTCCACTACACGACTTATTCTCTATTGGAGGCCCCAGCCTGCGGCTAACCCATTAGCATGCGCAGGGGTCCTGTAGTGGCGCTGTTAATAACGTTGGTCATCTTTGCTTTTAGTGCCGACTTACTAGTTAGTTTCACTATAAATGTATGACTGGTTCTGACATCCAATGGACTTCGTGTTTGTTAAATTCTCCAGCTAGACCCCGTTTCGTTTTGCAATTTCTCCTTTCTTCTTGTGTGAAAAAGAAAAGTTCCAATTTTGTTTATTCTCAACTATTCAAAGAAAAGTAACTTTAATGTTTGTTGGAAGAAGAGTAATTTCTATAATTGCCGAAAGATGAATATTTTTAAACCTTGTTGTCTCGCAGTTTTTCCCTAAAATTATTTAGAAACACTACCAGTTTCCATAAAGGCTTTCAGCTATATCTGTAGGTGTAAATTTTATGGCTAGATTTTTCCTCGGTTTTCCTACAGCGTGAGTCTCCCAGGATTCACCTAGGATTTTCCACCTGGTCCGCACAAACACGGGTGTCTCAGCAAGTGCGTCAGGTCTCCTATAGTCTGATTATAAAAAAAGAATAACATAAAATAGAGCCCTCTTAACATAATCTAACTAGATAACATTAAATGGAGCTCTTCGGCAACACAGTAACTTACAGTGCAGGGTTGTCATAAGTTGTACTTACTTGTGTCCCCGTATGTTCAATATTTTGTTTCTCTCTTTCAGAGCTTCGTAACCACTAGTTTTTTGCTTGTCTTCCTTCCTTCCGTGAGATTTGTCTGCATGACCAAATCTCCCCCAAACCTTGTTTGCCAAACCATAGTCTTCAGCAAACCTTTTGCACTTTGTGCCAATGCTACCAAATCTCCCTCAAACCATGTTTGCCAGACCACAGTCTTCAGCAAACCTTTTGCACTTCATGCCAATGCTATCTGGTCATCATCACACTTAGCATAGTTTTGCCACCTTCTCCGTCTATCCCAACAGCACTGTCGTTTTCCTTCCCCCCACCTTCTTTTCCTTAGATGGTTACAGTTGGAAGAGGTAGTTAGCCTTTTTTCCCTTACCCTGACAACTGTCTTTCCCTTCTTATTTATACAACTTTCTAATAAGATATTACAATATCTGATATTACTCAATTAATTCTCAAACTCAGAGTTAACAATACTATTAATCAAAACAGAAAATAATAACATTGTCCAATGGATCTTACAACGATACACAGACACGGGATTTTTAAAGATGTGCGTACGCACTAATAAAATCTTAAATCAATAAGCACTGCGATGGAAAGAATCAAACCTGTTGAATCAAAGTCGAGTCAATGTCAGCCGGCGTTCACAGAAAAAAATAATTGTGCAATTCACATGCCACCTAACACCAACGATTCTGTTGGCATAATCAAAGCACCAACGATTCTTTAAGATGTGCATACGCACTAATAAAATCTTAAATCAATAAGCACTGCGATGGAAAGAATCAAACCTGTTGAAGCAAAGTCGAGTCAATGTCAGCCGGCGTTCACAGAAAAAAATAATTGTGCAATTCACATGCCACCTAACAGCAACGATTCTGTTGGCATAATCAAAGCACCAACGATTCTTTTGGCTTAATCAAAGTTGTGGTCAAGGGGAATCCAGTCATACCGGCCCGCACAGCGACAAAAAGCATTAAATTCTTGAGTATTTAATGATCAAAACGCAGTTGAATTGACTTGGATAATGAAGCGGTGGAATTTTTTTTTGGTTTACAATATTCAAATCATTATATCGCTGAAACCTTGAAATCTTGTCTTCGTTGAAGTACACGATGCCTTTCTTATATAAATAGAATTGCCTGGCATGCACTGCACCTGCAGGCTCTCCTTTGTCCAGTGACCTTGAGAATCCAAGGAACAGATTCTGCTCTCTCTTGTCATGGGGCAAACCATGAAGCTATTCTACATCATCCTGCTTCTCTTCATCATCACTGTTTTTCCTGCCAAAGCAGTCGAGGAAAGTGTGTGCAACCACGACTTTAACTATACGAAGGGCAGCAAGTTTGAGAGCAATCTGAACAGAGTCTTCAAGAGTCTTGTTCAACACACCTCTCAAACTGGTTTTAATACTTCTGTGGATGGCCAAACATATGGCCTCCTACAATGTAGGGGAGACACAACAGTTGATCAATGTCACAACTGTTCACAAGAAGCAACCACTAGAATTCGACAGGACTGTGGGAATGCTGGCGGTGGTTCAATCTGGTTGGATGCCTGCTTCTTGCGCTATGAAAACTACAGTTTCTTCGGACACCTGGATACTGTTGATGAAGTTTATGTTTACAATGTAGATAATGTGTCCACCCCCGATGTGTTTAAAGCGGCTCTCGAGAGCCTATTCGCCAATTTGTCGGCTGAAGCAACAGGATCTGGATCTAAACTATATGCTTCCGGAACAACTACAGACTCCTTGTCTCGAAAGATTTACGGTCTGGTCCAGTGCTGGAGAGATATATCTAGTAAAAATTGCAAAGCCTGTCTCTCATATACAATCAATTCTATTTTCTCAAGTTTTTCTGGGAGCGAAGGAGCTAGGGGTTTGATCGGAAGCTGTACTGCTCGTTATGAAATCTATCCTTTCTTTAATTCGATTTTGCCTCCATCCCCATCCCCATCCCCATCCCCAGCAAAAGCACCAGCTATTCCCGGTGGCATCCCATCCCCAGCAAAAGCACCAGCTATTACACCGGTGGCTGATACACCAGCGAAGCAGATCACAAAGTCGAGAGCTTATGCACCAGGGAAGCAGATCGCGGGGTCACATAAGAAGTCTTCAATGAAAATGATCATAATTTTAGGTGTGGTTAGCAGCTGGCTTCTCGTGTAGGTGTGATTAATGGTGGATTTTGCTCACTAGGTTTATCGGAGTAATATCATATTATGTATATTTATTTTGAGAATGTATTGAAAAATAGAATTTAAGGTTAGTAAAAAATCATAACATTTCAGTTAATTTTTTTAATTGTAGATCCATGTTCAAAATCAAATTTCTCTTTTTGAATAGAAGTAAAATTCATTAAAATTTTGTATTTTAAATAGGTTATATTATGATTTTTAATTGTAGAGTTATGTTCAAAATCAAATTTGTTTTTTTGAAAAAAGTAAAATTCATTAAAATTTTATATTTTAAATAGGTTACATGATTTTAATTGTAGAGTCAAGTTCAAAATCAAATTTGTCTTTTTGAATAGAAGTAAAATCCATTAAAATTTTATATTTTAAATATGTTACATGATTTTTTTTAATTGTAGAGTGCGGCTCAAAATCAAATTTGTTTTTTTGAATAAAAGTAAAATTCATTAGAAATTTATATTTTTAAATAGGTTACATGAAAGAAGAATACCATGGGTAAAAACCAAATATTGTCAAAACCATTCCAAAAACTATGGCATGACAAAACTTTGAGTCTGATAGTTAAAGAATAATACCATGGGAGAAACATTGGGTTTCCAAAACCATGTAAAAGTCCATAGACTATAAAAACTTGAAATTCTATAATTTAATTTATTTAACTGTATAATTATATAATTTAAAATTAATAAAATATCTACATAATCTAAATACCATGGGAGAAACTATGAATTACTATATTTTTTATTTTATTTATTTTATTTTGATTGACATATAATTTTGAATGAACTAAAATATTCCTAATTTATAATTTATAAATGATTTTTTTTTATTTTTTAAATACTTTTATTTTTAATTTTATTTTTTAAATTTTTATTTTATTTTTATATAATTGATTAATCCAAAATATTTAATATAAATATAACAAATAAAACAAACAAGACAAATCTATTAAATATAATAATTTTTTTAATTTGTATAAGATATAAGAACACATTAAATTGTACTCAAACTCCATAATTATTAACTAATTTTGAATTAAAAAATTGAAGTATTGATTTTTTTAAAATTGATTTAATTTTAAATTTTATTCTTAATTTTTATAATGTATAAACGAATCGCATTTCAACTTATCTATTGAATTATAGACCGAACTCAATAATTACTATTAAGTAATTTTGAATAAAAAAAATTAATTATGAATTTTATTTTAATGGACTCAATTTTAAATTATATTCTCAACGACGACCTTTTAAAATCTTCATGATATTTTTTCACTTTTTTAACGTATTAAGAGGAAGGTTTATAACCTTCTTGCGTGTCTATACCAAATTAAATAAACGTTTGAACTGATGATAAGCATGGCACCTAAACACCTTTGATAGCATCGTATATAATAGTAGTTCTACGGCATTATAAAATCTCAGATTTATTATATCTGTTAATTTTTTCTATCTCAAAAATATCTCTAAGATAGTTTTTCTAATTTTTATGAGTACCTATCAACAAGTGGTATTTTCATATAATAAACCAGTGGTATTTTCATATAATAAATTGCAGATTAATAGGAAAATAAATAAGTTTTTATGAGCCTTTATCAAGTAGGATTAGTTCATTCACCAGAATTGGTTTAGTATTGATTAATATAAATGGTAATATCTAATTTTGGAAAAATAATTATTATTTTTTCAATATTATTGAAAATTTTGTTTTTCAAATATTTGATTGAACTATAATTTTGGAGGTTTTATTGTAGCCTTTCTGCCATGTGTATAACTGTTTTAAATTTTTTTGTTATAATTTCTGGATGTAGTTACAATATTTACGTCATGATTTTTAAATATTTGTGCAAGAAATCATACTCATGTAAATAACCTAAATCTAATAATTACTAATTATAAGAGCTATATGTGAAAAAATAAAATTAAGAAAGAAATGTGATTCTAATAAATAAAAAATCAAGCATTCAAATTATTTTTTGTTATTGTTAATTAGGTCTTTGTATTCATTAATTGTAAATACGGATATAACGTAGGGTTAATACTTTTATGTTTGCTTAACATATTTTTATTTGATTTTAAAAAATAGTATATATATAAATATAATTTTTTAATAAAATTAAAAAGAATGTTCACAAAATTCTAAATCTAATAACTAATTATCATAAATAGTTTAATCATAAAAAACTATATTATCATAAAATTATTAACATAAATTTATATGTAAATAAAATAAATTAATGAAGTTAAGGAAATAAATCTTAAACGGTTCTAAAAATTAAGAACTATGTAAACCAAAAAACTATTTAACAAATTTGAATCGAAAAACTAATAATTAAATAAATAATAAACTCACATAATTCTAAAAACTAATCATTTAACAAAATTAAGAATTCTAAAACCCAATAACTAAAATAAGCCTATTTAAAAAGAATAATCTAAAAATAATAACTAAAAAATAAACTCACAATAACTAAATAATAAACTTACAAAATGTAATTATAAAAAAATAACATAATGGATAAGCTAAGCTCACATATTCATGCATTTTTAAAGTAAATAAATACATGAAATAAACTAACCACCAACGTGACGAAGGATAAGTAGTAGGTGTGTTTCTCGCTCGACACTTGCTCAAAAAAAAAATATAACTAGAAGTCAAATTGATTTTAATTAGTAAGTGGTTGAACCAGTGGATAGGTTGTAAGAGGGCACACAAGAGAGTTTGATTTTAATCTTCTAACATTATGAAATTTTAACCAATAAAGGAAAATGTAATAAGTATAAAATATAGAATTAGAAATAAATACAAATACAATCATATATTTGGAGAATTAACCCTTATTTGTCTTGTGTTTATTAATCGATATTCATTATTAAATGTAATTGTTATGTGATTGTTAATTAGTTGGATATGGGAGATTTAGTCCAACTAATATAGTTCTTATTTTGGTGTTTTGTTGAGATATTTTCTCAACCAATTGATTGTACGGTTAAGATATAATTTCTTTCTTGGATATAATTTCTTTCTTGAACCAATATTTGTTGTATTGATATGTGATGTTGAATAAAATGCAAGGTAGTTTTGGTGTGCAAACAGGTTTTTCAACTTGGTAGCTAGGAGCTTTGGGCCTTTCTCCTTAATGGAGGGCTGATGATAATGGGATATGCGTTGCAGAAATAAGTTTAAACTAGCATAGATTGTTTTGAAGTTTTTACATGTTTAATGTGGGATGTGGAGTTGCATAGCACTTCTATGAATGGAGACTTACGGCAATAGATCATAGTGGATTCTTTGTCCGTGCACCAATGAGCTTTAATACTACCAGTAACCATCGTATCATTCTCAAATCCTTCAGATTTAATATCACTCAGATTATGAGCACATCCAACTAAAATGTTGCAACGAAAAGAATTACGAGATGATAGTGAATCCAGAGAATTGGTGATGGGCTCAATCATTCAAATTGAACCTATGATGTTGTCGAATTCCTCATGGAGAGTGTTTTGGTGAGTAATTTTGTATACTTTTTTCTGTAGCCATTGATGGTCTGCGATAATGGTTATCTCTGAAACAGAGTAGTGTCATTGCGTACATTAGTATGCAAAGAAATTTTATTGTTGGGGTTGTTGCCCATTTTTCAGCAAAATGTAAAACCCATTAAAACCATGGGCAGACAAAGGGGTTTTTGCTATATACTGTCCTCTGCAACTGTTTTAGGCGTTAGAGAATTAAGGTCATGGATGTTCGCTTCTAGACTAGAGATGATAGTTTCATCCATGTCGCACTACCCTTTCTGTGATTTGTGTTGACATTACACAACATTTGTAAGGGATCTGTGAAATGGAATTTTACTTGTTGTTAGTGCACGACCGCGAAATCTTATCACAATGTAAACACTATTTTATAATGGCAATGCACAACATCCTGTGAATCTTTGAATTTGGGTAGTGTAGTAGTTAAAATTATTAGCATTATAATTTGTTTGTAAAATTTGTGATGATGAACTGTCAAAATCACATAAGGTGGTCAGTTGTAAACCTAACTCTAGATACATTTTGTATCTAGACCACTCTTCTATATCACTGGCGAGTACAGTGGTTGGTACTCATGTACCTCGGTAGATGGGAGCTCATCCATAGAATGACTAGCAGTTTAGTTATTGCAAATCAATAATCAACTGTGTCTGAAGCAATTATTTTAAGAGATTGAGTGGTGTAAAACTCAATATGGATGGTTTTCTAGATATCTTGACGGTTATGGATCTATGGAAGGATGCCTCATTTGTTGAAGACGTGAGAATGGTCTTCTGGTGAGGTTATGTGGCATCTTGGGATGTTGTTCAGTAATTTACTTTAGGAGATCCATGTTTCATGAGTTCGAGAGTGGAACTCAAGAATCCAGTTTGCTCACTACACCTTTCTGAGGGTTATGAGACAACTTGATGGATTTGGCTCTATGAGATTTCAAAGATGTTTAAAGAAGCTAATGAAGACGGTGTAGAGGAAAAGATCAAGACAAGTACTCATAAAGGGAGGGAATTGGAGAACTAACTCCTACTTGTCTTGTGCATTAATTGATATTCAGCATTAAATGTAATTGTTATTTGATTGTTAATTGGTTGG
>APFE030103109.1:25833-44516 GCA_000404065.3 Pinus taeda | reverse complement strand
ATGTATAAATATGTATTGTAACATTGAAAGGAATATAATGAAAAATCAAGCTGGTAGTCCCGGTTTTGGGATCTAGGGGAAAATCTCTGTGCATATGTGTTTTTTTTTTATGTATTATGCTCTCGCATTGTTTATTTTTCTGTGATTTAGAATTCGTATGCAGGTAATTTCTGTACGGGGTTAAAACCTACAAAGCTTCATCCCTTCCCTCCTAAAACCTTGCAGCTCGCAGAGACCCCAGCCAACACTGCTCTCTAGAAATGCACAGAGTAGTTAGGCAACCAACATAGCTCTCAAAAATTGCATAGAGGTGTCCTCCCAAGACCCCCATCCTGCAACAATGTCCCGTGCCACAAATCTGTGCAGTGTGGTCCAAGCTTCCTTATCTGTCTTGCATGTAGATACTACGTAGATGGGCCTCCGAGGGCCTCATTCTGACAATAGCCACTTCCTGCTGAAACCGCACTGATCCATTGGTTAGTGACTACAATAAAAGCTGAATTGCTGAGATCACTCCCAAGGAGTTGAGAAGAAGGACCAAGACACCAAGTAATGGGAAAAGATCAAGACTGCATGCAAACTCTATTGGACACGTGATCATCTCGAGGGTAAGTATGGTAAGTAAAGAACACCTTTTGAAGTACGCCTCTTAGTTGAGTTTGTAGGATTGCTTGTCATTATCATATCAGCCTATCCTTAGTAACATGCATGTGCGAAAAAACAAAAGGTCATTTCAAGAAAGGGCATGACAATGTAGTAGCAGATGATTTATCACGCCAATTTGAGGATGAAAGAACCCTACTATCAATCTCTCTTCCCATACTAGATTGGATTGAAGAAGCCTGTAAGGAATGGTTTTCACATCCCTCTCTCTCCCAACTCATTAATAACCTGAGAGCAGATCCTAATTCTTTAGTTGGCTACTCTTGGATGGATGAGATTCTTACTTACAAGGATAGAATAGTTATATTTCCGACATCCACCCTCAAAATGTGCATTTTGGTAGAGTTGCACTCATCTCCCACTGCAGTCCATGCAGGCTTTCGGAAGACTTATGCTTGCACTTGTTATTATTTCTTTTGGATAGAGATGAAAATAAACATTCTTACTTTTGTAGTTGAATGTGATGTGTGTCAACGCCACAAAGGACAAACAGTTAAGTCACTAGGCACCTTACCCATCCCTTCTCAATCTAGATGGATGTTTCTATGGATTTCATTACCGGTCTTCAAAAGTTACACAACAAGTTAGTCATCATGGTAGTTGTGGAAAGAATTTCTAAATATGCTCATTTTTGAGCTCTACCCCACCTATTTACCCCCACTTTGGTGGCTTAAGATTTCATGGACCAGATCTTCAAACTGCATGGCATGCCCACTTCCATTATGTCTGATCATGATCCAACTTTCACCAATAACTTTTCACAAGAAATTTTAAAGCTACAAGGAACCCAACTCCAACTAAGTACTTCCTATCATCCCCAAGTTGATGGTCAAAGTAAAGTAGTCAACAAATGTTTTGAGACATACCTAAGGTGCTTCATTTCACAAAAGAAACATCAATGGGTAGAGTGGCTACCTCTAGCTGAATGGTGGTATAATACTAACTATCATGCAGCCACCAAGATGACTCCATATGAAGCAGTGTATGTTCAACTCCCAGCTTCACCTACTTCTTATATCCTTGGATACTCTAAGGTGCAAGCAGCGGATAAACTGGTACAGAAGCATGCAACCATGCTAGCTCGTATCAAAGATAATCTCTATCAAGCTCAGAATCGCATGAAGCAACAGGCAAAGCAACATCATTCAGAGCACACATTTCAAGAATGGAATTAGGTATTCCTGAGGCTACAAACATATAAGAAAACATCACTCAAAGACAAGGGTTGTCAAAAATTAGCCCCAAAATTCTACGAACCTTAACAAATACTTTAGCGCATTGAAGCAGTAGCCTACAAGCTAGCCTTGCCACCAACTTCAATAATCCATCAAGTATTTCATGTATTATGCCTCAAGAAAGTGGTGGGGAAGAATTGTAGAATTCAAACCAATCTACTTGAATTGGATGAAGAAGGTTCACTCTGGCTCCAACCTGAACATGTTCTTGATACGTGAGAATGACATCTGCGCGACTGCATGATCAAGGAAGTCCTCATCAAGTGGAAAGACACCTCTCTAGAAGATGCAACCTTGGAACCAGCCACTATTCTTCAACAATTTCCACAACTTCAGCCTTGAGGACAAGGCTAATTTTTATGGGGGAGGGCATGTTAGGGTCCAACCCTAACCCCTTTATTTATGTAATAGGGTTGAGTCATAGTTATAGTTATTTAAAGAGTAAATAAATCTCGTATTAATAATTATAAGTGGTTGACCCGCATTTAAGAAAGGGCATTTAAGAAAGGGACCACAGTTAGTTGCAAACAGGCCACGGTATTAGATAGATGGTATTGAGAGAACCATGGTACTAACCCAAGGTATTGTATGTATGAATCCCATATAAAGGATAGAGACTCCCCATTGAGGAGGGTCGTGTCTTATTTTGTAATCGGGCTCTGATCTACATGGTGTTTCCCCCTCGAAGAGGCAAGTCTAACATTTCTTTCATCTCTGAATAATAAAATAATCATTGTTTTTCTCATTTTGTTCTGTGTTTTGGGTTGTATTTCTTCCCATATTTGGTATTCTGGAATCTCCCCGCAGGTCAAGAGAAAAACAGGTTATTAGTTCAATACTTGATGTACCATATTAATGATGTGTTGGGTAAGGTCGTGCTCAGCTGCACTTTCTTAATGTTATCATCGATAATTTGTTGTGTTGTCCACACAACACCTACAATGAGCCAGAATTGTTCAGGGTCTTCGCTCCCTACCCCTTTGAAGATTGACATCATCATTACATTCACCATGTTGAATGGTGGAGGTGGAGGTGGAGGTGAAGGTAAAGGTGTATGCGGTGGAGGTGGAGGTGGAGGTGGGGTGGATGGAAAGGGTATTCGAGGGATACCCTACCTAATAAATTGTACCTCACTCCGCAGTGTAGTCGAGGTTGTCCCTTTGTCATTGTTTGAAGGGGATGCAATCAAAAGACTATACTCAAAGCCTGATTCTCCATTCCAAACATCAAGGTAATGTTATAACCTATTTTTCACATAACAACATCTTAATCCAAGTCTTAAGAGATCTTAAGTACTTACCTCGTGGTCCTTTAAAGAGCTTGCACTCTGATTCAATGTAACTAACAGTTGTATCAATCGCGAACTCAGTCACAAATGCTCCAAGTGTTCGATCAATCTAGTGATCAACAACCCGTGTGATGTTGTTTTCTAAAGCTTCTAAGCGCCTCACCAGCTTTGGAGTCCACAAAATTGGGTCGTTATGTCTCCACACACCCTAACTATTTTCCAATCTAGACAACAACTTGTGTAGTTTGCTAGGGAAGAAACATAAAAAGTTCTTAGTTTTGTCTGAGTATAGGTATCTACTCAATCACTCTTCCTTAGATAACCATTGGTTTCTGTTCTCCTGAGTCGCAAACCTAGGTACTTTTCGATCGAGCCACTTCTCAATTTACTTCTTGATAGGGAACCACTTATTTGACATCACACATTCCTCATATTAATTTCGGTCCCAACAACAAAACCATTTGTTACATTAAGAGGGCCTGACCCAGGTTCAAAGTTATTTGTGCCAACCAAAAAACCTTAACTGTTGGTCCTTTCAGCAACAACCTGCATAGTGCAGGCTATAGTATCACCCGAAGTAGTATTGGGGGATGCTAAAACCATGTTTCTCCATCTAGAAGCCTGAGTGATGGTCTTCTCGATGATCTACAACTTAGATTTTCCTTCGCACATAGCTATTCCTTCTGACTTTCAACTTTTGCAACTTTATCAAGACAACCTTCAGACCTTCATGAAGGTGTTTGATTGTACTTAACATGCATAAAAGAGATAGGTTTACTAATTTCATGCAATAAACTAGGTATTGTGCAACCTTTAAACCTTAGACCTGCCTTCACAAAGATCTATGCTTTTCGAACAGTAAACTACAACAATTCTATCTTAGCTCTTTCCTATCTCCGCGAAGGAGGTTAGTTATACTGATTATGCATAAAAATTACAGATCTATCCTTTTCACGTGTAAATAAAGCATTAAGCCATATAAATTAGATCATTGAGTGAAGATGCATAAACTTAACAAAATAGTCTTTATTAGATTTAGCATAACAAAAATGCGATAGATTCGATCCAAAATAGTCTTTATTAGATTTAGCATTTAGTTACAAACTATTTACGCCTTGTGCATTGATTTGTAGGGTCCCGCGCACTCAGCTACATATGTACCAAGGTCTCCATGCACTCAGCTACAGGAGCATTCCCCTTTCGCCTAAATATAGGAAGCACCTTTTCTTTCCTTAGCACCTTTCCCTTACAATGATTTTTTATCAAGTTTTATATCCTTAGACGCACTATGAGTCAACCATATATAGCTTTTCCATTACAATACCATGGCCCGCGGCCCATGGGTGAGTCTCAAAATTGACTTATCACCTACAGATACAAGGAAGTAATGCCCCTTTAACTCTTACTTAGCTTCACGCTCCGCTTTCTTATTTCACAAATACTTTACATTATTTTACAAAAACTTTTACAAAACTATCAAAAATTGACCCTAGGGACCTTATCCCAACAAACAAAGAGGGTGAATGTCATTGTTTCTCATCTACCCCTCTGCATGATTCATCAAATTATGAGGATGCCGACGAACATCCCAAATTTTTTGATTGTGTTCGAAGTGATCTTTATACTTCCTCATTTGATCACGATTTTGATTCACTTGTTGTTAATCTATCTAAGCCATTGGTCTCCGATGATCTATATATTGATGGAGTAGAAACCCTGCAGGCTATCAAGTCTCTTCATCCTTGGCTAATGGTTATGTCAGGCCCTCACTGTCTTGAGGTTAGTTCCACTTACGATCAGAAAATTTTCTAAACACCCAAGGCTCCTCATCACTCTCCACTTTGCAATTAATATCAACCAAACATACAGATTTTGCTTCCCCCACTTGAATCACATGATCCCATCACTTATGCACTGTAGGAATCATACACAACAAGCAAACTTGCAAGGAGTAAGTTGCCTCTCTTTCTCATGTTTTCTTTTCTGTCACAGTCGAGAGAGTTTGCATGCTTATCATCTCCACAAAATGTGTCACAACACCATGTTAAGTCTGCAAAATGTTTGTCTTGTGCATTCACTCTTTTCTTTCTGTGGATGTTTTAGAAATCAAAGCTTGCTGGTCTTCATTGATCAATATTTTTAGTTCATTGGGTTACATTCATATTTTTCATGCTTTCACCAACATGGGCCAGCCAATGCGCCGGAGGCTGCATTGGAAATATCATTTCACGTGAGTAGACCTGTGCACTATTTAGTGTAGGAGTAGGAGTAGTCTTTGATTCTTGCTTTGCTTTGCTTTTTGGTTTGCATGTTTGTTTGCTTGCTTACTTGGTTTTGTTTGCTTGCTTTTCTTACTTGTTTTTCTTTGTCTTTACTTGTTTTATTTTTGCTTTCTTTGCTTGCTTGTACCTATATGCTAGCCTCTTGTGAAGTTGTGTTTGGATCTAGAGACAAGCTAGGAAAATCTAAGAGGACTTGTACATATATCAACACTTGGTTATCTATTGTCCTCTCTCTTTATCAATAGATTATTGTCTTCATTAGATGATTCCTTGATGGAAAATACATTCTATTCAGAGTGATTCTTGGTGAAAACACAACGCTTCCACTGTTAACTAGTACCCCCTACTCTAATCGGTTATCTTGGGTTAACCCTTGTGAGCTCAGTCAAGTAGAGCAAGGTGAGGGGGAAAGCCTTAACAAGTATTTCAGAGGTATATATAACATACTTCTATGAAGGAAATACCTCTTATGCTCTCAATTAGTTGAGATCCCTCTTCCGCCTCAGAAATAAATAAGTGCCTATGCACAGTTCTTTGAAAAAATGAAACATGAATAAGGTGAAAGAAGAGAAAGGCTTCCTGCACAGAGAGGTGATGTAAGTAACTCTGTCGAGGTACTAACCCAGATCGCTGGTAGTGGAATGATGCTTGTATTCATGTGTGACTTCACTGGGGTATTGTCCAGGCCTGTTGGCAACAGCGAAACACCAGAGATGAAACTTAAAATCTGACAATTATATTACTTGTGCATCAATATACCCCTCATCCTCAATTGAAACAACTAAGTTAACCTGGATTGGAATGTGTACTGACTGATCAAGAGAATGGTAGGGACTACATCTTTCACACAAGCTAGTGCTAGAGCCATCATGATCAAGGAATCAAACAATACTTTCGGAAGGGTTAGACTCACTTTTCATGAAACAAGGTCCATACAGAGAACTGGAGTTCCACTAGTATGTCACCAATGTTGTATTGACTACAACCACCCTCCAAAATTTTGGCTCGCATGAAAATTTTGGAGCCTACCTTGGATCTTACAATCAATCATCCTTGTTCACTTGCTGGTAAGCTGGTGATTTCAAGCTCCCCTCCTTGATCCTAAAAGTTTTCCGTGTCCTCATCTTTATGCAACATGTGTCATCTTTAGGCATAGGGGTTTTGTTTGTCATGCAAAGGGAATGTTGTCTTGCTTCAAGGGAATTGTGCACATATGATTGGTTGTCGTCACATAGACATGTTTCACAATCACTTCATGAATTCTTGTCACAAAGGTTATTGCATCAAGCAAACTATGTGTTATGCATTCTAGATGGTCTACATTGTGTCACTAAGTGTCCGTGTGTGATCACAATCGATTCCTATCATTGTTTACATCTGTGTCATTGATCTCACACTTAGTCATTTCCTAAGAAACCTAGCCTCATTTAGCTTCCCAAAACTTTGCAATTTTCTTCTGCAACCATTAAGTTTTCTCCCTTCCCTCCTAAAACCTTGCAACCTGCAGAGACCCTAGCCAACACTACTCTCTAGAAATGTGTAGAGCAGTCAGGTAGCCAACATAGCTTTTAGAAATTGCATAGAGGTGTCCTCCCAAGACCACCATCCCACAACAATGTCCCGTGCCTCAAATCTGTGTAGTGTAGTCCAAGCTTCCTTGTCTTTCTTGCATGCAGATACTACACACATGGGCCTCTCAGGGCCTCATTCCAACAACAGCAACTTCCTGCTGAAACTGCACTGATCCATCGATCAATGACTACAAGAAAAGTTGACATGCTAAGATCACTCCTAAGGAATCGAGGAGAAGGACCAAGACACCAAGATCAAGACTACGTGAAAACTCCATCAGACACATGATCATCTCGAGGGTAAGTATGGTAAGTAAAGAATACCTTCCGAAGTACACCTCTTAGTTGAGTTTGCAGGACTTCTTGTCATTATCATATCATCCTATCCTCAATAACATTCATGTGCGAAAACAAAAAAGATCATTTCAAGAAAGGGTGTGACAATGTAGTAGCGGATGCTTTATCATGAAAATTTCAGGATGAAAGCTCCCTACTATCATTCTCTCTTCCCATACAAGATTGGATTGAAGAAGCCCATAAGGAATGGTTTTCACATACCTCTCTCTCCCAACTCATTAATAACTTGAGAGCATATCCTAATTCCTCAGTTGGCTACTCTTGTAAGGATGATATTCTTCTCTACAAGGATAGAGTAGTTATACTTATGACATGCACGCTCAAAGTGCGCATTTTGGCAGAGTTACACTCATCTCCCACTATAGGCCATGTAGGATTTCAGAAAACTTATGCTCGCACTCATTGTTATTTCTTTTGGGCATGCATGAAAACATACATTGTTACTTTTGTAATTGAATGTGATGTGTGTCAATGCCACAAAGGAGAAACAGTCAAGTCACTAGGCACCTTACAACCATTGCCCATCCCTTCTCAATTTGGACAGATGTTTCTATGGATTTCATTATCGGTCTTCCAAAGTTAGGAAACAAGTCAGTCATCATGTTGGTTGTGGAAAAACTTTCTAAATATGCTCATTTTTGCACTCTACCCCGCCCATTTACCCCCACTTTGGTGGCTCAAGCTTTCATGGACCAGATCTTCAAACTGCATGGCATGGCCACTTCCATTCTGTCTGATCATGACCCGACTTTCACGAGTAACTTTTGAAAAGAAATTTTAAAGCTACAAGGAACCCAACTCCAACTAAGTACTTCCTATCATGCCGAAACTGATGGTCAAATTGAAGCAGTCAATAAATGTTTAGAGTCATACCTAAGGTGCTTCACATCACAACAGAAACATCAATGGGTAGAGTGGCTACCTCTAGCTGAATGGTGGTATAATACTAACTATCATGTAGCCACCAAGATGACTCCATATGAAGCAATGTATGTTCAACTCCCACCTTCACCTACTTCTTATATCCTTGGATGCTATAAGGTGCAAGCAGCGGATCAACTCCTACAAAACTGTGCAACCATGCTAGCCCCTCTCAAAGATAATATCCATCAAGTTCAGAATCACATGAAGCAATAGGCAGACCAACATTGTTCAGAGCACATGTTTCAAGAAGGGGATTAGGTATTCCTGAGGCTGCAACCATAAAAGAAAACATCACTCGAAGACAAGGCTATAAAAAATTAGCTCCAAAATTCTACGGACCTTAACAAATACTTCAACACATTGGAGTAGTAGCCTACAAGCTAACCTTGCCACCGACTTCAAAAATCCATCCAGTCTTTCATGTATCATGCCTAAAGAAAATGGCGGGGAACAGTTTCAGAATTCAAACCAATTTACTTGAATTCGATGAAGAAGGTCACTCTGGCTCCAACCTGAATAGGTTCTCGATATGCGAGAATGACATCTGCATGGCCGCACAATCAAGGAAGTCCTCGTCAAGTGGAAAGACACCTCTCCAGAAGATGCGACCTGGGAACCAACCACTATTCTTCAGCAGTTTCCGCAACTTCAGCCTTGAGCACAAGGTTGATTTTTATGGGGGAGGGCATGTTAGGGTCCAACCCTAACCCCTTTATTTATGTAATAAGGTCAGTTCATAGTTATAGTTAGTTAAATAGTTAGTAAAGCTTGTAGTAATAATTGTAAGTGGTTGACCCGCATTTAAGAAAGGGACCACAGTTAGTTGAAAACAGACCATGGTATTAGATAGATGGTATTGAGAGAACCATGGTACTGACCCATGGTATTGTATGTATGAATCCCATATAAATGATAGAGACTCCCCATTGAGGAAGGTCGTGTCTTATTTTGTAATCGAGCTCTGCTCTACTTGAGGTTGCCCCCTCGAAGAGACAAGTGAACATTGCTTTCATCTCTGAATAATAAAATACTCACTGTAGGGCAAGTAAGTAGGAGGTAGATAGAAAGGAAAAGGGCAATTAAGTAGTAGGTAAATAGAAAGGAAAGGCTCTGTAGTTGAGTGTGCAGGCCCCTGCAGCTAAGTGCGCAGGGAAATTCGAGTCTGTAACCTCATATTGAAGATTAATAAAGAAGATTTTTGAATAAATTCATGTGTTTATCTGTTTACTTCTGTTATTTATGTTTGCGATATATGTTGTGATGGAATAATATCTTTATGAAATAATTATTTATTGATGCGTGACTCTATTGGATAAGTCTTATTAACTCTACGCAATAATTGTTAACAAATTCCGCAAATATTATAATACATTTTATTATGTTTATTGAGTACTTAAGTAGATCTGCATGAACTCATACCTAGGGTTATTTTATGGTGCAGGTAAGTGGCTAGTTCATCTGTTAAGGGTTGGTAAAGACCTATTGTAGAACTTCACGAAGATCTAGAGGTCATTTAAAGGAAGTTGCATTACTAAGCCCTAGGGGCTTATAAATATGCACAAAGGCAGATCTAGGTCAATAAAAGACATTACACTAATCTCTGGATGCAGAAACGTGGTTCAAAAATCCCCCCATATTGTTTCAGGTGAGACTTCAACCTGCGCTATGTGGGTTGATGCCAAAAGGGCTAGTAGTATAGGGTTTTATTTGGCACAATTAACTCTGAACATGGGTCAGGACCCACTAAGCCAACAAAGTTCGAGATACTACAATTGAGCTGTTGCAACAATTAGAGAAACAGTACTGCATGCAGACACTTGGGAGCATCCAAAAGGATCTGTGTGAGCTATAAATCCAAACTAGCAGGATACAAGTGGGCGCAGGCCTAGCGAGGACAACACAAGTGAGCCTAGCACCGGGGACAATTCAGGCTTCAGAATTGGTAAGGACTTTGGACCTTCACACGCTTGCTCTACCGGAAGGGTCCGTATTCGTAGAATTGGTCGATGAATGGATCATCTTAACTACCCTTAAGGACATCGCGTGTAACATGCAGTACTCCCCAATCAATTTCTTCATGCGTTGCAGGTAGGGGTGACAAAGGAAATGAGACCTCGGGAGCAGCACTCTCAATTTTATAAGCGAATACAGGGTGAACAACGAACATATGTTCGCCAAGAAAACATAGGCATTAAAGGAAAAATAAAAAATGTAGGCACAGATTTCTAAGCTGGAGGCTGTGGTAGTAGAGTCATGCAGAACAATGCCAAAGTTGCACATCCCAGAGGACGCATAGCCGGAAGCCAAGATTTGGAAATTTGTTGTAGGCATGCACAAGACGAAGGTGGAAGTTGGATGAGTTCAATTCAAACTCAATATGAAGATCACAGAACTACAACTCAAATTACAGGCTACGATTCTGCTCGAGGTCAGGGAGCAGCGTAAAACCACCATCATGGAAGGGATGGCCACTTTGGATGCTAGAGTCGCTGATTGCACGACCTTGTTTGAAAATGAAATTGAGTTGGTAACGACCCTGTAGGAAGATCGAAACCTATAGATATTGAATACAATGATTCACAAGCTCCAAAAGAAGTATGATGAGGCTTGGGTGATGACACACTTAATTTCTATAGTGCAACGCCTTGCAAAGTTGTAGGAGGGGAAGCAACTCCTCACACAGGTAGAAGTAGCTCAAAAGAAGGAGGTTGTGCTTAAGGCCAGGTTGGGACCTTGTTTAGAAGAAGCTTAGCAAGTATCAACCAACATTTAGGAGAAGATGATGGGCTTGCAGCAAACACAAAAAATGATGAAGCTTTCCACGGAAGGACCAACTACAGAGAAACTCATAGAAGAGGTCAAGAAGGAAGCTACACAAAGCGTTATCGATGTTGTAGTTGTGCAAGTGAAGTTGGGGGATCTTCACAGCAAGATCACCCTGCCAACTAAGTGACTCAAGGGTAAGTCACAACATTTGTGTTGGGGGGCCTGTTGGGATGGTGTCCCTTAGGTCAATTTTGGGGTTTAAAACCCAAGTTTTGATTTTGGTAAATGATGTAAAGTCTCCGCAGTTTATGGATGTGGTGTGCACAGATAGTTAGGAGTCAAAAGGGGTTTCATCCCCTTGTTTATGTGTTAGTTTTGAGATCCACCCATGGTCCATGGACAATGGGATTGTACGTAAAAACTATAAATAGGTGTGTCTTGGAGAGTCTAAGGAAGATAGAGATCTATTTCTATGTCTGAGATAGGAAGAAAGGGAAAGTAAGCAGCATGAAGATAGAAGGGAAAAGGCTCTGTAGCTGAGTGTGCGAAGAATTAGAGTGGAGTCTGCAGTTGAGTATGTGGACCCCTGTAGTTGAGTGCGCGGGGAAGTTCAAGTCTGTAACCTCATATTGAAGATCAATAAATAAGATTGTTGAAGAAATACAAGTGTTTATTTATTTACTTTTGTTATTTATGTTTGTGATATATGTTGTGATGGAATAATGTCTTTATGAAATATTGATTTATTGATGAGCAACTCTATTGGATAAGTCTTATTAATTGTACACAACGCTTGTTAAGTACTTCTACGAATATAGTAATACATTATGTTATTTTTATTGATTACTTAAGTAAATTTGCGTGAACTCATATCTAGGGTTATTTTATGGTGCACGTAAGTGGTTGATTCATCTGTTAAGGGTCTACAAAGACCTATCGTAGACCTTCACGAAGGTATCGAGGTCGTTTAAAGGAGTTGCAATACTAAGCCCTAGGGGCTTATAGATCTGTGCGAAGGAAGATCTAGGTCAATAAAAGACATAAAACTAATCTATGGATGCGGAAACTTGGTTCCAGCATCCTCCCATACTACATAGGGTGAGACTTCAGCCTATGCTTAGCGGATTGATTTCGAAAGGGCCTGTAGTGTAGGGTTTTGTTTGACCAATTAACTCTGAACCTAGGTCAGGACCCACTAAGATAACAACTATCATGTACTGACAAGAAATAACTAAGGAATATCTTTAAGATAATGGCAACCGAGCCATCATACCAGATGGGATTCCTAAACCAAATGGTGTGAGGTTTAGCTGGGACTTCATATCGGGGAGATCCCATGAATGTTGGAGGGTACAATACCACTAACACAACCACTATCAACTTGATGAGGCCATGGTGAGCTAATTGATGGTGTTTCCCTTCCATCACCTTTTGACTCATCTCCATGATTAACTATATGAGGAAATGAGGGACATTAATTCTTTGAGGAAGGGGTAATTCTGCCTTGAATCTAAACTCTTAGAATAGCCTAAAGTGGTAGGCATAAACCACATTTAAAATTCCTTTGCAAGATATATACTTGAGGATATGGTAAACTACCTCATCCTGAGGGTAAGGCAAAATTTCTCTTCTCACTCGATTCTTGTCTTCTATAGGCTTCGCTTTGAAAGGAATAAGTTTTTCCTAATCATGACACTTTGTTGTTTGTCTTCTTTGTTCCACCTAATTCCTAGAGGCTAGGTGGTCACTCTGCTTATGATTTCAGGAATGAGAGATATAGTCAACCCTATGATGACTATTTTAGCACTGTCTTCCTCTTGAGATTGTAATTCCATGGCATATTCATGGGCAAGATCATCATCACACACCTTGAGTAACTTGAAGAAACCCAACCATTGGTGTCCTCTGAAGATGTCAACTAGAGGTGGGTGTTGTTGAATTCTTTTGGTGTATGAGGGTTCCCTTCTGTTAAATCCTCCCCCCATTTCTTCTCTATTACTCCTTGATTTTATGTAGGTTTGGAATTCAAAAATTTTCAAACAGTATCACTGGTGAAACAATGGGAAAGTGCTTGGGAATACTGAGGAAGAAGGGTGCTAAAACTGATATCAACCAAACTATTTCCTATTCTATTAATTTGATACGGCAAAATAACCCCCTCATCAGCTCAGAGAGGAAGGACATGATAGCTGAAGCAAAGACCAAGATCACAAGCCTTGTTTCCACACTAACGCTGGCTAAACACTAACAACCTGATTTATAAAGCTTCTCTGTAAGTATAAGGGAGCATTAGTGACCCTACTAACTCTAGTTGTTAGTTTGGGAACAATGTTAGTGGATCCTAATGAACTTCCAAAGGTTAAAGGAGCAATTAACTCATAAATATCTAGATATTTTCTCCTAAATCTACTCAGAAAAGCAAGGAAGCATCTCAAATTTGACCTATTTGTGGGATTCCTAATCCTAATGAAGGAGCCAAAAGGGAAAGAGCTCAAAAGCATGTAAACATTATTTCTTTTACCTTAAGGAAATCATGGAGGAACTTGGCAACCCTAACTCCAATTCTACGTAAGAAAAGCTAGTGATATTGTGAAAGTGGTCAGATCATTTGAAAGGATAGCTTACTTGATTGTTTAACATAGTCTCAAATCTAAGCAAAAGAAGTTGGTAAGAAGGGAGAGAGAGAGAGAATCTAGAGGGGTAAGGGAAGGCTGATGCAACAGATGGTTGTAATCACTCTTCTGACATTAATATAGAACTGTAGTTGTACTGTCTACTTCATGGTGTTGGTACTATCATTCATTTACTTGTTTGTCCAATACCTTTCAACATGAGTAGCTTAGTTATGTGTAACTAGATGTTTTTTATGTATTCATGTATTAGTTATCAAGGTTTTATGCTATGATTATGCTTGTCTCTTCTATGTACAGGACTTGATCTGGAGTCGGCTCAAGGGACTTCCACCTAACTGCATTGTGCTCTCTAGAAAATCTACATGGAGGCTTGAGGTAATCCTTCTGTCTTACTTTTATAGTTAGTTATTGTTTATGGACATGCATGTAACTTTGTGACAACTGCAGATAATCTTATAGTTTGCCAAAGGTCCCAGGAAGACCTTTTAGGGTATCTCCATTCTCCATACATCGTGCATTTTGTCCTATAACAGAATTGGCAACTATGATGCGGACTATACATTTAGTTCCTAGTTCACCCAGACAGTTCTCAATTTTATCCTCCTTTTAGACCTCCCCATACTTTTGCGTTCCTTTTCTGGCCCATCAAGACCTTGCTGCATTCTTCCCCACATATTCAGCCTTCGATCTGATCCTAAAAACCCTGTTTTGAACTCTTTTCCCACACTAACGTAGGTTCGCATAGTAAATAGAGATTTATAAAGCTCTGTGTCTACACAAACAGTGCGTTAGTGGACCCAGTAACTCTCTGTGGCCACTGTTGCAGAGCGTTAGTCCCACAAATTTCGACATGCAGTTGTGTTTGTAATCTCAAAGGGATGGGAAACTTGCTCATGGACTGAAAGAGGATCTGTGGTTGCATTTTGTTAGCAAGATCTGTTTCCTGAAAGATTGTTTTTTAGGAAATAATTCTTTTTCTTTCTTAAAACATTTTTTATAAAAGAAAAATCCATTTTTTATTCATTCTTCTTCTTAGCTGGTTAAAATCTGCTTTATTTTGGTTTCAAATAGTTGTTAGAAAGCATTGGAAAGATTTATGTTGGTTATGATGTGTATTAATGACTATGATGCATGGAACAAATATGAATGTATGAAAGACTCTCACTCGTAGAATACAACTGATTTCATCGAATTGAATATTTTCAAGCATTGTATTTTGCATTATTTTTGAGTCATAGTCCCACCACACATCATACGTCAACACCCATACCAAAGACACTAAAAAAATACACATAAAATTTACCTAAAATCAATCAACAACTCTTTATTGAGAAAACAAACATTAGTTCAGGCTAGGATCTTAGGATAGGCAGTGTGAGTAAACTGCCCAAGATTAGAAACCAAAACTAGTGTCATTAAAAGAGAGAAAATTCCTTCTGCACTTATACTACCAGGACCATTCCAGTAAAAGTGAAGCTAAATACGAGATCACATTGGATTGTAAGTGAAGGTATCTTGCCTTCTATTACAACTCCTTTTGGTATTCTGTGTATTGGGGATCCCTTCGAGGATTTTGGAGTTGAGTCGGGGACTCAGGGATCCTGTACACATAGTGTACTATCTACGACTATGTCCCCCCCGGTGGCATTTGTGATCTGAGGTATCCTTAGTGGCCAAAATTTTAGGGACTTACATAAGGTGACTAGGGCGGGCTGCCCTGGTACCTAACATAGATGGACCTACTCTATCTTCAGTTTTTGGGAGAGTGCTCATCTTCACAAGAGTACTTGGCCCCTCAATCTGAGGTTCAGGCGAAGCTCTAGAGAAACTATAACTGTACATTTTGCCAGCCCTCTCTATTATTCATTGTGATACTAGGTTTCATCTCCAGTGATCAGTGCTTATTAGACAGGGTCATTTCCCTCTATTTGCTGATTGATCAACTTAGTGTGTTTTTTATACTTTTTAGGCACCTGAGTGTTATCTGTAGGTATTAACCCCATACAGAAATTACCTGCATATGAATTCTAAAACATATAAAATAAACAATGCAAGAGAATAACACATAAAACACATATACACATAGATTTTCCTCTGGATCCCAAAACCGAGACTACCAACTTGATTTTCCATTATGTTCATTTCAATGTTACAATACATATTTATACATGCCAAAGCATGCAATACCATGGATCAAAAACCATCGGATCCAATACCATGGACCGAAAACCATCACGTCCAAAAAATATGTGCGAAAATCATGGACAAAACCATAGGTGGGTTTGCTTAACCTAACATAGGTTCCAAAACCAAAATGTTCTGGGGCGCTGTGCCGAACCCTATAAAGTGGGGTTATGGGTACGCCTCAAACCCCTTGTGACCCCCTCTCTAACCCCCCAGTTAACTACGTAGGCTAGTCGTGGAAGGAATATAATGCAACCAACACTCTCCCACCTATTGTTTTCTTTCCACAGGGGGCCACAAGAGATCTTAGTCATTTTTCCAGCCCTGAAACACCCATTGTCTCTCTACACCAAGAGAACTTGTCAAAGCTCATAGATTTTGTCAATGCATCTGCAATATTCTTCAAAGTGTCCACCTTTACCAACAACACCTTTTTGTCTTCTATCATATCCCTCGCATAGTGATATTGAACATCAATGTCCTTTGTCTTTGAATGATATGCGGGGTTCTTTGCCAAGAAAATTGCAATTTTGCTGTCACTATCTTTCCTTATAGCTTCCTGTACTAACCCCATACTTGAACACAATCTTTGCAACCAAACTGCTTCCTTGCTTGCATGAGTGGCTGCCATGTATTCTGCCTCTGTAGTTGATAGTGCCACTACAGATTGTTTCTTACTCATCCAACTGACTGGACCTCCAAATAGGTTAAACACATACCCACTTATGGATCTTCTTTGATCTAGATCTCCAACCCAGTCTCCATCAACAAAGCCATGAATATCCAAAATTCTATCTAATTCTAATCTTCCTTGGTAGCACAAACCATAATCACTAGTGCGACGCAAATACCTGAAAACCCACTTCACTGTTGTCCAGTGCTCCTTCCCTAGTTTTGACATAAACTTGCTCAATACTCCCATTGCATGTGCAATGTCTGGTCTAGTATAGATCATTGCATACATTAAGCTACCGACTACACTTGCATATGGAACACGGGACATGTCCTCTTCCTCTTCTTGTGTCTTGGGACACTTTTCAGCAGATAACCTCACACCTACAGGAATAGGAACCTTCACCGATTTACTATCCTGCATATTAATCCTCTGCAGTATTGTCTCGACATAATTCCTTTGGTTTAACCAGAGCTTCCTCTTTTTCTGATCTCTCTTAATTTCCATGCGCAAAATATAGTTTGAAGCACCAAGATCTTTCATGTCGAATTTGGAGGACAATTGGGTCTTCAAATCCTGGATAATTTCTTTGTCATTTCCAACCAGCAACATATCATCCACATACAAGACTAGATAAATAACACGGTCACCAATTAATTTAAAATACACACAGTGATCTGCTTTGCTTCTGGTGAAGCCAAGTCCTCATATAAATGTATCAAATTTTTGATACCACATCCTTGGTGACTGTTTCAACCCATACATAGACTTCTTTAACTTGCATACTAGTTTTTTGTTACCCTTCACCGCAAAGCCTTCAGGTTGCTTCATGTAGATCTGCTCTTCTAGATCCCCGTGAAGGAATGTTGTCTTCACATCCATCTGTTCTACCTCAAAATCAAAAGCATCAGCAACAGATAAAAGTAATCTAATAGAAGTTACCTCGGCAACAGGAGAAAAAATATCACCAATATCAATTCCCGACACCTAGGAATAACCTTTTGCTACCAACCGACCTTTGTATTTCTCCACTTTTCCTTCTACATTTGTCTTCTTCTTGAACACCCATTTGCTTCCAAAGGGTTTCCTTCTAGCTGTCAACTCCACCAGATCCCAAGCCTCATTTTTGTGCAAAGATGCCATTTCATCAGCCATGGCCTCTTTCCAGAGTTTTCCATCCTCTAAATCTACTTCTTCCTTCATAGTTCTAGGATCATCATCAGTAATAGATAAAGCAAAATTTGAACGAAAAGTAGATGGACTATACCTTTCTGGCTGCCTTCTTTCTTGAACTGATCTTCTCACACCTGGAGTTTGTGGCTCTTCATCTTCTGATTCCTCCTCTGCTGTAGAGTCTAATTTTTCCTCTTTAAGCTCAAACTCTATCTTATCAGGTTCCTTTGGTTGGACTTCATGTTTAATAACATCTTTTACCTCTCTGAACACCACATCTCGGCTGTACGCATCCTTCCATGTGACTGGGTTCCAAAGCTTATAAGCCTTTAAACCATCATTATACCCGATAAAGATGCCCTTTTCAGATTTACTATCCAACTTGGTTCTTTTCTCCTTTGGAACATGTACATATGCATCACATCCAAATACCCTCAAATGTGAAAGAGAGGGCTTCTTACCAGTCCATACCTCTTGTGGAGTCTTATCCTCCAATGCTGATGAAGGTGACCTATTGATCAGGTAACATGCAGTATCCACCACCTCTACCCAGAATTCCTATCCTAATCCGACACCACTGAGCATGCTTCTTACCCTTTCCATCAATGTCTTGCTCATTCTTTCTGCAACTCCATTTTTCTGAGGTGTATATGGAGTAGTCTTCTACCGTGCTATACCACACTTCTTATAGAGTTCTTTAAATTCCTAGCTACAAAACTCTCCACCATTATTTGTCCTCAGCACCTTTATTTTCTTCTCTATTTGATTTTCCACGAGAGCCTTAAATTATTTAAACCCATCAAAGACCTTATATTTCTTCTTAAGGAAATATATCCATGTATTCCTTGAGAAGTCATCTATAAATGATACATAGTACACAGACTTACCCAGTGATGGAACCTTCACAGGTCCAAACACATCACTGTGCACAAGC
>APFE030103109.1:10899-24264 GCA_000404065.3 Pinus taeda | reverse complement strand
TGGAGAGCATAACACATAAAACACATATACACAGAGATTTTCCCCTGGATCCCAAAACCAGGACTACCAACTTGATTTTTCATTGTGTTCTTTTCAATGTTACAATACATATTTATACATGCCAAAGCATTCAATACCATGGACTGAAAACCATTGCATCCAATACCATGGACCGAAAACCATCGCATCCAAAAGTGGGGTTACAAGTATGCCTCAAACCCCATGTGATCCCCTCTCTAACCCCCCAGTTAACTACATGGGCTAGTCGTGGAAAGAATATAACACAACCCAACATTATCATTGAGACTTCAACAAATATCACGATAAAATTTATTGATAAAAATGAATGGTCACCGTGGTTAGATCCGCCCTTCATCATCAATCTAGACAATTGTTAGGACTTCCTCCACTCATTGTGGAAGATCCACCGAGCTTCAGTGAACTGGACTCCTCATCTTCGGGAAATCAGTCTCCAAGATCTCACACGGAATCTGTTTGGACAACCAACGGTTCAAGTTTGCTGGAGGATTTCTTTACTGTAAGATTTCTTCCTCCCTTTAACCCTCTGCTCACGAATCCGTTGGACCCACTCTTGGTTCCTGTGGCACTTGTACTCCATGTTTCTTTAGTTGGAACATTTCCATCCATCCCGTCGATGACTAACAGGTCGTAGAACTTTGTGGACACTATTGGTCCCCCACCACTTCCCCCATCCACAGTCACCACCACACTATTTATGGAAGACCTTGCTATCCCATTTGTCCTAGGTACAAACCCTCACATGACACCCTCTACGAGTGGAACCCAACCTATTTCGAGTTCGACCCCTTTATTGTTAAACTCTATACCTTCGACAAGTGCTACATACAATGCTCCTTATAATGCTCAATATAGCATGGTTAGCATGGGTCCCTTCAACCAACAATATGTTTAAAACCATTGCATAGTTGTAAACCACAGATTCTGGTATTTGGGGTCACTCCCAATACACATATACTAGTTGGGAACGTAACAGTTCCCCCTCCATTTTCAGGCATGCATGGTCAGTCATTGGTTGACATGAGCACTCCTTATGGCAGCCAAGGACATATGGTTAGTTCTTTTGCGGACGAGAATCCTCAAGGAGGTCCCAACCAATCCCTGGGGGCACCCTGCTCACAACCTCAAATGAGTCAAAGGGGCATCGCTTATCCTGGGGGCAATGCTATACCCCAACCTCAAAATCCCCATGGAAATCCACATTACAATGCCATACCCCAAGGAAACTACTGTACCACACAACCTCTGTATAATATTGGGATTCAAACGATGGGAGGATTGCAAGGATCCTCAAGTCATATGTCATCGCCTTGGTCCGAGTCGAGGGCATCACACACTTTTCCTTTCTTGGCAATGTTGGATATCCTCGACTTGTACAAACTTACAAGTGACCCCATCTATCATAACTTACTCTAGCCACCAATCTCGCATAAAATACCAAAAGGCATTCCCAAGTTCGAAGGGAAAAAGGGGGGGATCCAGGTACCCATATTACCACCTAAATCCATGGTGGATGATAGTATCTAGTTACTTCTTTTTCCCCGAACCCTCACTGGCAATGTAGCTAAGTGGTACATCAAGTTACCATGTGCGTCAATAAATATCTTTGATGCTCTAGCGATGGAATTCTTAAAGCACATCCAGCTACTCATCCGCTATGAGACTAGGACGGAACTCCTCACTTCATTGCGTCAGGATACTGCCACCCACATCTATGATCATGTACATGAATGGAGATGTAGGTGGAGGTTGGTTAAAGCCCCCCTCCTAGACTATCTCTTAGCGGACTGGTTTTGCAAGTCCCTACTCCTCCAAATCGCTAAGGATGTCATCTTAGGTTGTGTAGTCACAAAATACCAATCCATACGTCCTGACCAACATTTAGATCTGATATATTCACAGTCTGGCACTCTTTACGACGTAATCCCAATGCCCCTCGCAACTCCAATGCTTCCGCTACTCAGCACCCCGGAGCGCATGCTGATGGGATTATCAATGCAACCTCTAGGGCTGCTATAAAACAACTCAGCGGACACATTGCCCAGATGTCAGTGGATCCCTCTACCCAATCGACTGCTATTCCTACCACTGTGATAAACTCTATGTATTCTACGCAAAAACCCAGTGGAAAGAACAAGAAGAATAAGAAAAATACCGCTCCTTTTGAGGAGCAGTCAACAAAGCAGCAAAACCCAAAGTAGAACGCTGATGTCCCTCCTGACGATGGAAATGATAAACCTGCTAGATTCCCTTGAAAAGCCTGTGCTGAAGACCACATGATCTATCGCTGCCTGCGTCTTCAAGAATGCACATATTTCATTGCTAAAAAGGATACTGGTAGGACCCCCGCTGTCCTTAATAATCCTTTCCCCACTCAGTAGCAGCAACACCTCATTGCAAACCAACCCCAACCCCCACAAGGGGCAATGGTGGTTCGCAACATCCTTCAGCTGGTGAAGGATATTCTACCATTTACACCTTTGAAACGGTAGATCTACAAACAAGAGCCAAAGCCTATGGAGCTCCTGTCATTCATGTAGAGGAACCTCCCTCAAGTCAAAACCCACCGCTACTCAGTGATTTTCATATCAAAAGGTCAGTTGCTAACCTTTTGATTTGCCCCCCTAAAGAGGCACTTCGACACACAACGCACAATACATCTGCACGTGCCACTCAAAACTACAACATTGTAGAAGACTAGGTGCAAGCACCATCACCTATGTCGGTGCTCGAAGTATTACAAACATGTCCAACACAAAGGAAAGATTTGCTTTAAGCTATTGGGGGTATCGACCCACATGATTCCATGCTTCCATTTTTCGACATGGAAAAGTGTAAACCTCCCCTTTCCCACAAGCTTGCATTTAAGGTGCAAATATTTTCGAAAGGTAAAGGTATACACAAAATTGTCATCGAAAAAGGTGCTTCTACCTGTGTCATGACAGCTTCATGTTGGCTCGCTTTGGGTTCTACAACCCTATCCCCACCGTCAAATTACCTTAAAGCTTTCGATGGCCACGCTTTCATCCCAAAAGGTTATGTAGCTAGTTACCCCATCACTTTGTATGGGAAAACTGTAACGGTAGACATAAAAGTCGTAGATAAAAAAATCGACTATAATCTCTTGCTGGGTCACAGTTGGACATATGTCATGATGGCCATTTTATCTACTGTATTTCACATCATCTTATTTCCATTGGATGGAAAGGCAGTTACAATGGACCAGCTATCCTTCTGCACCCTTGACTATTCTCCATTACCTAGTGGCTCTATAACCCTTGTAGGTGGTGTACCTAACTCTTACGTCAGTATCAGTACCGGTCTAGTGAAGGATTCTTCCCTCATGGGTTGTTTCCCTCTTCAGCCACCCAAGGTTTCACAGATGGTCAATATGCTTTCATCTATTCCTCATGAATAGAACAATCCATGGATCCTACCAGCTCCTTCAGACATTGACAATTACAGAGAAGAAATGCTGCTATCACTAGCTAAATTGGCCTACCAAGGCATTCAATCTACATCCTAATATCCAGTCACTTTGGTTACGGCCAATGGTACCACTTCTCCCACAATCGCTCCTTATTTTGATCCACTCAATCAAGTCTTACCTATGGGCGAAGCTATTAGAGAAATCATGAGTTTGGAATAGTGACCTTGGGAGGACTCCTACCATCGTGTTTGATATCTAATTCAGACATGATGCCTATTCAAATCCTGTCACTTGACATACCAAAAATTGTTTCCTCACCCTATACAACTATCCAAACTTTGGATGCGGAAGGAAACATGGGAAATATTTCAAAGACATTGCTCATCGATATTTCTGTCAAGGAAGGCATCGTGGAAAACATATAGATTGGAGCCAATCGCAATCCTGAGGAAATTTCGAGCTTCACCTACCCTTTTAAGGAATTCCGCGATGTTTTCCCTTGGTCTTATGAGGAAATGCATGTCATAGACCCTTCTATTGTCAAGCATGAGATCAAGAAAGGTCGAGCATTATTTTTATGGTTTTTTTCTTGCTCGTTAGTCCAAAAAATACTCGAGTCTCCTTCTTTGGCTTTGTTAAACTACCACGAAGAAGAGCGAGCATTATTTTTATGGTATTTTTATTGCTCGTTAATCTGAAAAACCTCGAGTCTCCTTCTTTGGGCTCGTTAAACTACTACAAAGAAGATATGATCATTTTCTTTTATGGGATATTTTCTCTCTCTTGAACTAAAAAATCCCCAAGTTTGTCATCGTTGGGCTTGTTAAACACATAGGATGATGGTCCGAGCAACTCTTTTTCGCTCTTTTTCTAGCTCATTAAACTGAGAAAAATCATTAGAGCATTCTTTTTAGGCGGTGTTTTCTCACTCATAAAACTAAAAAAATCTCGAGCTTTTTCTTTAGGCTCATTAAACATTTATAAAGATGACCCAAGCATTCTTTTAGGCACTTTTCTCGCTCGTTAAACTAAAAAATCCTGCGTTTTTTTCATCGATCTCATTAAAAATATACGGTAGCAACTAGAGAACTTGCTTTTTTGGGACCATTTCTCGCTCTTAAAATCGAAACAATCCCTGAGATTTTCCCCTTCTTCGGGCTCGTTAAATCTACGAAGAAGGAATGAGCAATTCTTTTCCTCTTTTTCCTTTCTCAATAAATTGAAAAAGATACCTTGAGTTTTCTTCATTTGACTCATTAAAATTTGATGAAGGTATTGATTTTTTCGTCGCGTGACTCATTAAAAATTCACGACGAAAAACGAGTTTAGTTTGTCTCCTCGTACTCATAACAAAATGAGGTCAACATCTATTAAACATAGGTTTCTCTTTATCCAGATTCAATAGATTAACTCACGAAAAAGTAACCGATCCGGGTATACTATTAACCTTTTGTCGCACCCGGTTAAGAACTATGACAAAGGGACCACCCTGGAGTCGTTCTTTACGATCTTTTCAGACTCTCTAAATATGAAAAGACCATCGAATTGTCTCATCTGAACTCCTTAAATTAAACATACAAGATAAAGAATCTCTCTTTCTATGATCCTTTTCAGACTCTCAAAACATGAAAATATCGACAAGTTTGCCTGTTTGGACCCATTAAACTAATCAGATAGGGTATAAAGTCGCTCTTTTCACAGTCCTTTTGAGACTCTTAAAATATGAAAAGATCGATGATTTTACCCGTCTGGACTCACTAAACTAATCGTACAAGGAAAGTAGACAATACAACTGCATTCAGTATTAGAAAACGTGGTTTGACAGTAGTCGTTCCCTTGAACATGGCACTCCCTCAGATAAACCTTCCTTGTGATGGCCTCTCAATATGAATATCATCCTATGAGTTTAGCCTAAATACCCCAATGTTCTTGCATCTCTGTATCCTAACACTCTTTGGTGTTCATGAGTCTAGTGCTTCATGGTTAAAACCATTGTTGTGCCTTGTATTGCTCAAGGGTTAACCTTTTGTTTCCTCCATCAACCCATCAAGCATATCCTTTCATCATACCCTTTGTTGTTTAGACCCAATGCTCAAAGATTCCTCAGAAAACAAATCATTCTTGTCCCATTTTGTGTCAATGTATGTAGGACACATTATTGCCTACCTATCGACAGGTATCTTCCTATCGACTTCAATGCTCTATCTAGGAAGACAACCTAGAAACACATTCAGTGCCTTGGTACTTGCAGACAGTAGTGGCAGGTCACCTTATGTTTGATTAGGGGTTCTCATTATTGGCTCCTGTTTAAGTGATTTTACGAGTGTTCAACGAAGAAAACATTTTTCGCACTCGTTAGATTGTACTATGCATCTTAGAGACCATCAACATTATTGGTGGCCTTCCTCGCATCTATTAACGATTTCCATTATTGACAGGTAACTAGACAATTTCATGCATGTTCGACATCAACGCATATATTCACATCTATCGATCTATGTTGTTCGGTGAAGCGGAAATCAAGACATTGGGTAGAGGCTTGCATCACTCAGCCTTGTTTCCTCTATCCAAGTGGAGTATATTGTTTTTTGGAGACAACTCATCAGAATGATCCTATTATGACACTGGATCCGCATTGTGCTTATCCACAGCCAACATCGTCATATCTCTTTTATGAGGAAATCACTCTGACATAGCTACTGAGCATGGGAATGCCCTACTTAGGACATGATTTTAGTTGTTTTATACATATGTGTTGTATCAGGTTTCTCATACCGCCTGAAGCTCCAATCCTCTCTCTCTTTTTGTTGAAGAAGGAAAATTACTGTTAAGTAAAGTATTTCAGCCATCGTCGCAGCCTTTGATCTCATACTTTAGGGGGCATCTGTTATACATCAAAATGACCCCCTCATCAGCTCAGAGGGGAAAGGCATGATAGTTGAAGCAAAGACCAATATCACAAGCCTTGTTTCCACAGTAACGCTAGCTAAACACTGACAGCCAGCTTTATAAAGCTTCTATGTAAGATTAAGGGAGTGTTAGTGACACTACTAACTCTAGCTGTTAGTTTAGGAACATTTTTAGTGGATCCTAATGAAGTTCTAAAGGTAAAAGGAGTGAATTGACTCATAAATATCTAGATATTTGCTTGTAAATCTACTCAAAAAAGCAAGAAAACATCTCAAGTTTGACCTATTTGTGGGATTTCTAATCCTAATGAAGCAGGAAAAAAGGAAAGAGCTCAAAAGCATGGCAACATCATTGCTTTTACCTTAAGGAACTCATGGAGGAACTTGTCAACCCTAACTTAAATTCTACATAAGCAAAGCTAGGGATATTGTGAAAGTGGTCAGATCATTTGAAATGATAGCTTGCTTGATTGTTGAGCATAGTCTCAAATATAAGCATAAGAAGTTGGTAAGAAGGGAGAGAGAGAGAGAAGCTGGAGGGGTAAGGGAAGGCTGATGCAATAGATGGTTGTAATCACTCTTCAGACATTAATATAGAATTGCAGTTGTACTAGCTACTCCATGGCATTGGTACTATCATTCATTTACTTGTTTGTCCAATACCATTTAGCATGAGTAGCTTAGTTATGTGTAATTAGATGTCTTTTATGTATTCAGTTATCAAGGTTGTATGTTGTGATTATACTTGTCTCTTTTATGTGCAGGACTTGATCTAGAGCCAGCTCAAGGGACTTCTAGCTAGCTACATTGTGCTCTCCAGCAAATCTACACAGAGGCTTGAGGTAATCAATTTTTCTTGCTTTGATAGTTAGTTATTGTTTATGGACATGCATGTAACTTTGTGACAACTGCAGATAATCTTACAGTCTGCCAAAGGTATCAGGAAGACCTTTGAGGGTATCTCCATTCTCCATACACCGTGCATTTTATCCTATAGCAATTAACCACAAAAAAACTTCAAAAATAACTCCTACTGATCAATTCACTATTATAGGCTCTTAATTTCAAGCAAAATTCTCATGCAATTGGGTGTAGAAATGAAGGAGGGTCTCACTTACTTCTTGCCAGAGCAATTGTCGGTATGCATGAAGGTTTTGAGACAATATCAAGCCACTGTGACTCCTTTTTCTCCTCCCAACTCCTCTTGTCACTTCTCTTGGCACTCCTGTAGAAATTTGAGGTCTACCTTTAGCTTTCTCCTATATAACTTGCAGACAGGGTTCAAAGTTGATTGTTGTAACTCTAGCTTTTTCGATGCACTAAATCCTCCTTCCCCTACCTATTTTTGGAATGATTGATGGTGAAAATGAGGTCAATCAAACACATAATATCCTCTTTTGGTTAAAATCTTAGAGCGCTCTAGTGACTTGGCATTAACATGAGTTTCCTTTTTTGGACCGTTGTCCCAACTAACTATAATCATTTCTCTCCCCTTGTGATTATCACCCCACTCTTCAATGACACCACTTCATTTTGAGTTGACATTTCAACGTTGCATGGGTGACAACTCACACTTGTGTTTAGTAGTCGAGGGTGGCCAAGTTCACTTACCACCTCCAACCTATTAAAAAACCTTTTCTTGCTCAGAACACATTTTAGTCATTTTTATTGAGAGGGAGGAGGTTAGGGTTTCCATACCTAAGCCTACTTATGGATCAAACTACTAAAAAGGGTTTCATGCCGGACCATATATCATTATGATCAATGGAGTTGACCTCTTTGACTTATTTCCTATGCATGTCTTCATTCTTGAAGATACCTTGACTGTTGTTTTTCTTGTGTGTGTGCAGATGAATCTTTTGATGTCCAAGCTTAGTATTGTTGTTGGTCGAAAGCCTCCCTAAGAATGAGGTGTCTCTTCATAGCTGCAAATATAGCTTCATCATCCCTTCTGGTGGTGGAAAAAATTAATATCATTTATTGCTACTATGGATGCACAAGCTACTACAAGAGGAGTTTCTTCCTATAGCAATCTTTTGATCTCCCATTTAAGTCTTCAGTTTTAATAAGGGAGTTGAGGGATATGATGATAAACCATTAGGATAGGGTTAGGTTTGGTGAGCTCTAGTATTACACCAAGAGCACTACAACTCCCAATCACTCCTCAAATCTATTTTTCAAATTGGGGTTGATTCAAACTTCGAGGTGATAGTGCTATATACATAATAGATGGGATTATACTCATGCCACCCTCAACTAAGACATTTTATCAATAGCTCCTCAAGACCATTCTTTCTAATAAATTATAAGGAAATTAATTACTGAAGGTGCAACTCAAAAGCTAGCTCTAATGACAAAAAGGAAAATTATTTTTACACCTCAACTTGTAGATGCTATTAACTTGTAAATGCTAATGAATCAATTCATGAAAGAAAAAAAGAGCTACACTACTTGCAAAAACAAAACTACACTATTTTTCAATCAACCATCTAGCTACCAAATCCACTTGCAAACAGGAAACTACCCTACCAAGTCATAAATCAATATTTCATGCATCATCTATCTAGTTCACACTTGCATATAGATCAAGGTTCTATTTATGCTAAATCTGTGATAAAGAAACTAATGCTATTCTATCTTGTACTGAATGAAAAGGATGGTTGGAACAACCTAGGTGCTGCCCTTGATCATGGAATCATAATTGGGGGTCAAACTAATCATAAATTAAGTCAAAATTACATCACACATCGAAACAGAGGGCGAAACAAGCTGCTACAGGCATGCTACAGGAAGCTGCTACAAGTGCCCTATATTGATACAAGAAGGTTGTTGAGAAGGTTTAAGAGGTAGGAATGATGAGATCAAGGGGTGGCAAGGTGGATGGAGGTTGTTGTAGGTGGATGAAAGGTGGTCAACACTGCTAGTGAAGCTCAACACCTCAGGAAGGCATGTTTTCAACTAAGAGGGTTGCTCACAATGGCCTAAGGGAATGAGCTCAAGAAGAACATTTTGGGATTCATGAAAGACGGTGAAGAATTCCTGGATGGATATGGTGAAAGGCCCCTTGTATGCACATCCAAACAACCCTACAACATCACATTCACACACCCTTTTATTATTGACAAAATAAAATAACCAATGGTGGAAAAGATGAGTTGAATTTAAATATCATCTAATCTATGAAAAAAACTCTTATCTAGTCAATGGTCCACTTCTACGCTACAACAAACATATTCAAAACAAGATTACTAATATAGATCTTCTTCCAAGAAATCATAAACATATCATTTTTGGACTGTGATTGTAGATTGTTCCATTCATGCTCCCATGAGAGAGATGAGATAGAGGTTGAAATCACAATATGTTTAAGGGGTTATGTTCCAAAGAAATTTAGAGAACTAATAAACACTCTAAACTAAAAATAAATACCAATACATAAGAGGGACCTAAGCCATTGGGGTTGGGCCCAAACCCAAGAGCCTCAACCCTATGGAACTAACTTGGTGATGGATCAACAAGAAAGTTCTCATTATCATTGCATCAATGTCAAATACATCACATAACTAGTAAAAAATAATAGTATCAAGTGCTTGAGATCAATAGCTTCTTAGCTAAAAAGAAATTTGAATCTGAATGAGCTCTTTGGCATGTTTATTGATATGAGAGTGTAGCTACTACTAGCTCCCTAGAAAATAGGAATGTTTGTCTCCCAAAACACGAGAAGGGTGGATCTAGATCTCCTTTAACTGCTTGGCTACCAATGACATCATCATGCTTGTCTTCCAATGACCTCATCATGCTTGGATGCCAATGACCTAGAGTTGATGAAAGAGTGTGGTGAGTTTGGTTGATTGAGGGAGTGAAGGAGGTGGAAGACATCCTAGAATATCTCCCTTCTATCTACTTTGATATCCTGCATTGAAATCATATAAAAAATGCTCCATTTCCCTCATTTAAACCATGTTAGGCCACATTACATATAAACACATCTTTTACCCCCGTCACTAAGCATAATATAACAAAATTGTAAATAAATGTGAGAAAGAGATAGTTCTAAAGCTAGAGGATGGAATTATGACCCTTATGATGTACCTATTGATGAGGCTCATCATCACCCTCCTACTAAAATTGTTGCTCAACCTCTAAGAAAGTCATTCATCTATTTCCATGTCCTTCATGGCCATGGTGGTCTCCCTAACATCCCAAGGCTCCTCAGATGGTGAGCCTTCTTGAGGATAGAAGCCTGCATTCTTTTATATCTTTGTCCACTCCTTCTTCTCCTATGCTTCATTTCTTCCTTCCTTTATTCCCAAAAACAAGGGTGGACTGAGCTTGATTCCAATCCAAATGACTTTTAATCTTTCCATGTTTCTTTTGTACAACAATGTCCTTTCCAATGCATTCCACAACCTTTCAGAAGAGTGATACTCCTTGATTTGAGGACTGTGGGGTAAGGCATTCCATCTCATTTGGTAGGCTTGCTAGATTTATGTCTCTAACAACCTAAATGCGTCTTCAAAATGTGAGATGGCTTGTTCCTAGGTGGAAAGGTATTTGGGTGTTGGGTCAACATAATTGGAGATGATGCTATGATTTCTAATGACAACCATTGGGGTTGATTAGCTCTGCCCTGATATAAAGTGGTTCTTTTTCTTATTTTTCCATCAATCGCTTTACTTCCTTAGCTCTTGCCTCCTCATGAGTTATCCAGGAAGCCAGGGCCATAGGTTGTATATCTCCCAATTTTTCATTGGGATCCCAAATATTCATATCAGTCAAGGTGAGGTTATGAATGTAGAATTCAGCCAATTTTTATCTGTCTTCTATGCTAACTTGGCTGCAAAATCCAATGATTTTTTTTTAATCTTGAGTCCCTAATTCTGCTATATGGATTAATGCAAGAGTTGTTGTGGCTGGAATACCCTCAAGGATCTTCCCAGGATCCAAGGCAGACTATTCATATTAACTGGAGTTGGCACAAATAAGAATATACATATCTATATCAATGAATGTTATTCAAAGCAGAAAAGGAACATAAAGATATGGAACAAAATGCATCTCAGCTACTCATAAATAATGGTATTGAATCAACATGTAAATAAACATGACATTAGCACGATTGAGTAGACAACACAACATTAGGTCTATATTATTAGATTGGAAAGAATGATTACAGCCATTAGGTGAATCAAACTTCCCTTAATCCTCCAACTCCTTTTTCTCTCTCTCTCTTCTTAACCTCTCGGTAGCAAAACAACTATATCTCATACAATGTTTTGACAGTCAGTTGACAATCCTTTGACTACTTTCACAATGCCCAAGCCTCCAATATATAGATGATGAGAGGCTTATCCTTGCCAACTCTCTCATGAGTTCCTTTAGGCAATAGCTAGGATGTTTCCATGCTTTATATTTCTTTCCCCTTCACTTAGACTCTGTTAGGAATAGGAATATCCTTAGATAGGTCAAAGGTAGATGTTTCATCCTTTTCGGGATGACATTTGACTGAAAAGTGGAATACCAGTCAATCAACCCGCTCTTTGACCTCTAGAATCTTACAAAACTTGGTTAACATTTTCCCTTGGGAAAAACAATCAGTTACCCTAGGGACTAATGCCCCTAGATCATGCATAAGGAGAGTGCTAACTATTCTTTCTAGTTCATGGGGAGCGTTACATTGGAAAATAGGTCTGTGAATTAGGTCATGCCTTTCACCAGATTGTATTTCTCCTCTAAGCTGATGAGGATGTCATTTTACTGTCTAACAAATGGCCCCTAAAGTGTGAGGTTAGAGATTAAGACAATGGCCAAAATACTTTATAAATTGTTGGAAAAGAGACATTGAGGATTGAAGCTTCGAGACTATGGGAAATCTGATACAAACCACATATGTTAAAAATATAAAATCATGTCCTGAGTCAGGAATTATCATGCTAAGTGGCTATGTCAGAATGATTTCTCAAAATAGGTATGGCGATCATGTACACCGATCAAAACAATGTGGAACTGTGTCATAATACGATCATCCTGACGAGCTATCTCTGAAAACAATATACATAGCTTAGGAAAGGAAACAAGGCTGAGTGATAGATTTTAGACCTCTGTGGTTTATTTCTTCTGACTTAGTTACCGGAGAATCCATAGTAAGAACCATTTTTTGCCAACGTTTCAAATCCCAACCGAGATCCATCATCAGGACCATTTGAATGCTTGATAGAAGAAGAGCTGATTTTAGAGATTAAATAGCAATTAGGAGAGTAAATTAAGATAAAGGTTGGCTATCATTTTTGGATACTAATTTTAATTATTAATGAGAGGTCAGCTAAGGCCCGTGATCAGCCTTAGTGTGTTAGGGTTTTTCTACCTTATATTCATGGAGTTACAAATAAGATTGCTAAAATCCTAAGGAAGAAAAACATAAGCACGCAATTCTCCGCCCCTGGAACTATTAGGAAAGGTATGAGATCTGTCAAGGATAGTATTGATAAACATCAACTTAAAGGAGTCTATAAAATGTATTTCTCATGTGGAAAAAGCTACGTTGGTGATACAGGTCACTCCTTGCAGACTAGACTCAAAGAACATGGAGCTGATATTAAGAATGAAAGCTCTCGTACTTCGGCCCTGGCAGAACACTCATCAAAAACTAAGCACCATGTCTGTTTGGAAAGCGCTTCAATTATCGCTAGGGAAGAACAACATCATAGGCGAAATATCAGAGAAGCTCTTGAAATTATCAAACACCCTCATAATCTCAACAGAGACAATGGTATGGAGATTAGTGGAAGCTGGCTTACCCTAATCAGAGAAATTAAGGTCACCAACACTTCTTAGTTTTAACACCCCCTTTCTAATCTTAATAAGTTAGTAACCTAGCTTTAATAATTTATCATAATAATAATTATAAATTGTACATAATTAATCATTCACAATAGTAATTATGATAATAACTTTTACTATTATCATTAACTTTGATTATATATATAT
>APFE030103109.1:0-10194 GCA_000404065.3 Pinus taeda | reverse complement strand
TTTATATTAAATCAAATAAATAAATAAATAATAATAATAATAAATAAATAAAATTAGCCGACCTTCATCTTAATTTACTCTCCTCATTACTATTTAATCTCTAAAATCAGTGCTTCTTCTATCAAGCATTCAAATGGTCTTGATGATGGATCCCGGTTGGGATTTGAAACGTTGGCAAAAAATGGTTCTTACTGTGGATTCTCTGGTAACTAAGTCAGAAGGTTGAGTGATACAAGCCTCTACCCAAGGTCTTGGTCACCGCTTTATTTGAACAACATATTTGTACACATGTGAATAAAAGAGTTGATATTGAACATGTGAGAAATTATTTGATTACCAGTCAATGCTGAAAACTGTTAAAAGATGTGAAGATAGCCACTGATAATGATAATGGTCTCCAAGATGCGTAGTACAATCTAACGAGTGTGAATAATGATGTTGTCATCGAAAACTCATAGAATCATTCAACTATTAGCCAATAATGAAAACCTCAATTAAACACAAGGTAACATGCCACAACTGACTCCAAGTTCCAGGTTACTGATATGTTTCTGGATCTGATTCCTAGATAGAGTGTTGAAATCAATAGGAAGAGATGTGTTGAAAGGTAGGAAATAAGTGTCCTACATTAGTCAACACGAAACAAGACAAGAATGATTGTTTTTGAAGATAATTTTTGAGCAATTGGTGAAACAGATGGAGGGCATGATGAAATTATATGAGTAATGGTTGATACAGGAAGAAGAGGATAACGAAATACCTTGAACAATAGAAGGCATGACATAAAGGTTTAACAAGCATATTTAGACTCATAAAAACTAGAGAATGTTAGATACAAGGATGCAGGAACATTGGAGTATATAGGCTAAAATCATAATATGGTAAGGTTCATCTGAGAGGCTGAAAAAAGAGGTTTACTGAGGGAGTGCCATGTTCAAGGGAATGACTGCTACAAAAAAAAATATTTCTGAATATATACACTGAGCCACTGTGTTTTCCAATTTTTCCCCACTTGATATTTATTTTTCAGTTTAATGATCGAGGAAAAAGATAAAAGAACTACTCATGTCTTCTTCGTAAATGTTTTACAAGTTCGAAGGAGATAACTAGGGGATTTTTCAGTTCAAGAGTGAAAAAAGGTCACAAAAATAACATGGTCGTATCTTTCTTGTAGTATTTTAATGATCCCAAAAAAGTAGACTCAAGGTTTTTCAGATTAATGAGAAAAAAAATACCATAAAAAGAATGCTCAGTCTTCTTCGTAGTAGTTTAACACTCCTAAAGAAGGAGACTCAAAGTTTTTTTGGATTAACGAGCAAGAAAAATACCATAAAAACAACTCTTAGTACTTCTTGATATCATGCTTGACAATAGAAGGGTCGATGCCATGCATTTCCTCATAAGACCAAAAGAAAACATGGTGGAAGTCCTTAAAAGGGTAGGTGAAGCTCACAATTCTCAGAGTACTATAGTCGGCTCTAATCAGAATGATTTCCACGGTACTAATTTTGACTGAGATAGAGATGGGCATAGTCTTTGAAAGATTTCTCAAGTTCCCTCTCGAATCCATAGTTTGGATAGTCGTATAAATCAAGGGAACTACCTTAGGTAGTTCAAAAGGCAATATTTTTATAGATGTCGCATCCAAATTAGATATCGAAGCACGATGGTGAGAGGTTTCCCAAGGTCACTCTTCTACAAGCATGATCTCTCGAAGAACTTTGTTCATAGGTGGGATTTCATCGAGGAGATCATTGAGAAGGATCCATGATGGGAGAGGTTTCCCAAGGTCACTCTCCTAAAGACAAGATCTCTTGAATAACTTTGTCCATAGGTAGCACTTCATTGAGGAGATCTTTAGAGGGAGCCGTTATGGGAGAGGGGATGGTATCATTGGCTGTAACCAAAGTGAAAGAAGAATTAGATGTGGATTTAATGGCCTTGTAAGCCAATTCAAATGGTGATAGTGACAATTTTTGTCCATAGGAGTCAATGTCAAAAGGGGCCAGGAGGATCTAGGGATTGGTTGGGTCATGAGGAATGGTTGAGACCATAGAAACCGTCTGTGGAACCTCGGGTGGCAAGAGATGAAAGAAACCCATAAGGGTATAACCCTTCAAAAGACTAGTACCAATACTAACATAAGAGTCAGGTATGCCACCCACTAGAGGTATGGCGCCGCTAGGCAACGAGGAGTAATCTAGGGTGCAGAAGGACAATTGATCCACTATGACTATTCTCCCATCCAATGGAAAGAGGATGATGTGGAAGATCAAATAGATGATGGAAGTCATGGCATAAGTCCAATTTGGCCCAAAAGAATATTATAGTTGAGTTTACGATCTATGACTTCAATGTTCACCATTACCATTTTCCTAATCAGAGTGATGGGGTAGTCAAAAAGCTAACCTTTTGGGATGAATATATGGATATCGAATGCTTTAAGGGAATTAAATGGCTAAGAGAGGGTTGGAGAACCCAAGACGAGCCAACATGAAGTAGATATGATGTAGGTCGAACTGTCTTCGTCAATGATTGTTCTATGTATACCTTGACCTTTCAAAAAAATCTTTACAGAAATGCAAGTTGGTGGGAAATGTGAGGCTTACATTTCTCCATGTCGAATATTGCTAGCATAGAATCCTTAGGTTCAACTGTACCAATGGACGAAAGAAAATCTTTTCATTGTACTAGACAAGTTTGTAATACTTCGAGTGCAGAGATAGCTAACAGTTCTTGTGCCAAGTCTTCTACAATATTGTAGCTATGGGAAACACGTGCAGAAGTGTTATGTGTTGTGCAATGAAGTGCCCCTGTTGGTTTGAGTGAGTCATCAGGCAAAAGGACCTGGGTTCAGGCATGGAAGGCCAATAATGGTCCGCTATAGTCTAGGATAGTGCTAGCATTTTCACCTTACCCTGAAGGGAAAATAGTCTCACTTGAAGCATGCCATGACCAAAAAGGGAGAAGGGCTCAGCATAGGATTGAAGGGGACTAAACTATACATAGGAGGTCATATACATATGCAGTCCCACATCATGGAACAAATTTAACAATATCATCAACTCATGCACAAATACTCATCATATATGCCCCAGAACTTAACAATATACTAGTGTCAATCTATCAAGCACCATCCTCATGTAACAAGGGGACTAATTAAAATTTTGACAAGCCATACAATAAGATGTGAAATATACTTATGGGCCTTAACAATCATCAACTTCAAATTACATGTATCAGAACAAAATATATTAGAACTCGGATCCTAGCCATCAACAACATAGAGAATACTCGGCTAAGTAGTTCGGGTCCGATCTTCTCCACAACTCAGTTCCTTAGTGCCTAGCCCTTCCTCCTTGTGCTTTGGCATCTGCGTACCTCCTTAGTGGCTCGAACCTTTGGTGTCTCAGCAACAACCCTGATGATCAATGAAAATTAGCAACAATAGTAACAACACCATCTTCAACCCATACTCTAACCCTTCCTTTCTGTTCTTCCTCTCTTTATATCCTTCTCAACTTCCTGCATTTCCAGTTCTCATCGGCTACTTTCTTCCTTGGTTGCCTCTGTGCTTTCTCGTTTCCTCAACTTCCTTTACCTTCTGCTGCCACCTTTCCATCACCTTCCTACAACTGCTCATTCTGCCACCCAACCGTTGCTTCCATTTTTCCTTTCCTGCCCTATGGTTGGTCAAAACTGGTCAAAACTCCTCAAAATTAACGAATGCTCCAAAAGTCCCTGACCACAATTTATTAACTCGTCTTCGAGTCAAGTCATTTTGACCTCTGGTGGCTCTAGCGTTGTCTCCATGGGTTCTATCGGTGGTGGTTGTGTTGCCATTGGTGCTATTTCCTCTATATGTTATGTTGTCACCTCTGTTGTTGTAATACCTTCTTGCAGAATAGGCATTCCTTCTGTTTCCAACCTAGCCAATGGTGGCATTTGTTTCTGTGCCCCTTTCCTGACCTTGTGACTCCTCTGTCCAAAACAAAGGCTGCAATTCGAGGATGGTTGTTGTCATCTGCTACCTGAACTCTCTATATCACTGGATAGCCAAGTTCCAATTTGCGAGGATCACATCTTCCCTTTATGTAAATGTCTTAGTTGATTGTGATGTCAGGGTTGTCGGTCATTAGAACTACAGGTCATTTAGTTGCTGGCTGCTTGAGTCACATGCTTTTTTCAATTACAGGACCTGCATCTACACCGGGGGCCATAAGTCTTGGATTACCCTCTTCGTCCTGGCCGACTCCTCCTCAATTGCATCAACCTGGGCTTAGAGGACGTCAATTTGTTTGGTTAGCTACTAGATCTAAATAGGATCGGTGCATGCCCTTATGCTGGCAAATAAAAACTGAATTTTCTCTCGCAACTAGTAGACTTGGTGATTATTCAGAGCTAGGATGCCTAACCAGTCATGGACTTTACCCATTAAGGCGTAATCATCATTGAGGGTTTCAGCTAGTGCATGTTTCTTTGTCTCTAGCTCTTGCATCTTGCTTTCAACTGAACGTGCATATATTTCCATAGGGTTTGGCAATGCAGACCTTATGGTCTCTAATTTCTTCTTCATATCGGCATTTGTGGTTGCCAGGCGTACACACGCCATCTATATGTGATTGTAGCAGTCGATCAAGGAGCAAGCAGACATGTCCGTTGGTGCTTCAGTGTTGGCTTCAACGACTATTGGCCACATGGTTTGGAATCGCTACGTAAGCTGTTGCACTTGTGCTTACAACCCTGTATTTGCCTCTTTCAGGTGATCCCGTTCTTTTGTCACTATGAGCAATTATATTGTCTTCTGCTCATGATCCTTGACCAATTTCTCATGCAGGCCCTCGACCTTATGGCCAGCTTGTTGAATGAAAGAAAATAACTAGGCTGATGACCAGTGATACAATGTATCATCCCTCATGGTGTCTGGTTCTAGAAATTGTTGTTGTAGGGGAAGGTCGCTTGCAATGGATTTATCGGAATGCGAGGTGGGTGAATTCTCTTGCTGGGATGGTTGTTATGATGGCGGGGTGAACTGTGGTGTGGCTGGGGTGATAATAGGGTTTGAGGGGAACTGTGATTTTTATAGGGGGTGCGTGTAGGTACGGGCCAATACTTTGTCCCTGCTAATTGGAATCCAGGAGTCTTCCAATTAGTGGGTCCAATCCTAGCATTGGTATTTTACTCTCAGTAGGTAGCATTTCTAAAGTCAAAGTGGCCACTTCCTTCTGGCGAGTTGATTGAACTCCTGCTTCAATAGATACTCTCTGCTGGCCGAAGGGGAAGAACGCAGAAACCATTACAGAGGTGGAAGTTGTTTGCGAGGATGACTCCCGCGACTGATGTATTGCAATGGTTGCAGTATTGGGGATTTTCTCGACTATGGAAGTTGTGAGAATTTGATGTTCGACCTCAACAGTGAGATCGATGACTGGGGCAGGGGTGTTAACTTTTGGCTTTTTGGTTGCCAACTTTTTAACTTGGAGGGTGCGGATAACCTGCTTCGTTTGTGTTTTGGGCACTGGGGTCACGGGGAGGGGCCTGGGCTATGCCCGTGGGAGGATTCATTAAGAGGGGTGGTGTGATAGTTGGGAAAAACATTGTTGAACCTTGAAAATGTTTGGGATATTCACCCTCACCTGGCTCAAAACTTGCAATTGTCCTCCTTATCTCGAACATTTTCTCGTCCATTTGGAGCAGCATTGGTTGGAGTACTTTTGTTGCCTCCCTTCTACTGCTTTCTGCCCCCTCTCCTTCTTGGCTCTGTGGCGCCATATCTCCGAATAGGTGCCTAGGCTTTCCCTCTATTATTTCGTAGGCCACTCCCGACCATGACTCTACTTCTCTATGCAAAGCCTCCTCTATCAGACCAAATATTTGTGGCCTTAACTTAAATGTGGTGTGGTTGACATACCGTGGTCTAAGGTATGTATGTGCATGTGAAGCCTCGAGCCAAAGGTCACCCAAGAATTCATCCAGGAGAATCTTAGATATTCACTCCGCGAACTGAATGGCGTCCACCATCTGGGCATACCATCTCCTTAAGGCCGCTTCATTGATTTCCTTGATGTTAGGATCTCCCGATGCTCTCCATGGTTCATATATGAGTGAAATTGGCTAATATTTGGCAATGGTTACCATCTTCCTCTCTAGGGGTGGCCTCCACTTCCACATCGCCAGTGTCATTACCAAATATCTGAACACAAATCCAGTACTCCGCCAGTAAACATCTTCACATGCCTCAAATAGTTCGTTGAGTACTATTTAGACTGTGTTCTGCTATTTAGACTGTGTCCAGGGTGCACTCGTTTCTTGTGAAGTGCCTCATCATATTTCTTGCAATCAAGTAGCAAGAAAAATGAATGTTATCCTTGTTAATTCTATCTAGCTTTGCACGTTCCCCCCTGCTTCGTTCCATATCGGGTGTAGATGTTGTCCTCTATGGGTTTCTTGCCCTACTTGGCCCCCGCCTAGAATGTTGTGCTGACTGCATTCCCCATGTTTGCTAGCCCGGTCAATCGGTAGATATCCTCGACATGGATTGGGTATTCTCTATCCAGCCATAAGGAACCTCCATGCATCCTGCTTGCCAACAGCTTGGTACACTACATTGTGGCCAACTGGGTGCCGAACACAGGCAGATTTCTTAAGCTGAACAGTGTGGACTTCTGTAGCCCTCTGAAGTCTCCCCTGATTCTGGAGGTTGTGGTGCCATCCTCCCATTGAAATTCTTCTACATATACCTCCCTCTTCATGGCCGAGAATTGGAACCCTTCTGTGAAGTCATTGTTGATGAGGTTCGACCGGTCATGTTTCCCATACAAGTCATCCATAACTTCGATTCTTGCATCTAGAGAAATTTTGGAACTGATGTGATTCTCTTGTCCATTGTTCCCCTTCTTCTGTAGACAATTTTCACTGGAGGCCTTTTGTTTCTTTTGTCTTGCTCCTGTTCTTTCGAGTTCTTCTGAAATCCTTCTGGTGTTTGAAATTCTACTATTCCCTGCATTCTTCTAGGAGTTATGTAGCTGGTTCTGACATGACATCCCCTAACTAATGAGGCTTTAATGAACTAATTACTCCAGCAGCCTTTCCATGTATTCTAGCTATCTTTCTGCCGCCGTCGGCTGACTGGTACATGCCAACTATGAAGTGGGCTTGGCAAGTACGGAGTGGGCTACATGGCGTCTTTATTCTACCATGATGGGCTTATTTAATAACTAATTCTATGCTTAACAGGAAATATTTTTCAATGCTATCATGATTGTTTCCCTATTGATTACTTAATCAGGAAATAACTACTGGTAAGGCAGATGGGACGGGTGTGTGTGCGGTCATCAATTTTGGAAAAAGTTCAAACCTATGTGGATTCTATTGACAAATTTTGACATGCATGGCTACTATTCCTACTAACTAGGCCTACTGACTCTACTGGCACTATACTAGTGCTATAGCCCCCCGATCATGAATAGGTTGTGGTATCTGTCTACTGACCGCAACCTTATTATGAATACTGAAGGATTTTTTTTTTATATATTTTTTACTTGAGGAAAGATTTAAGGCATGCACCATTCACCCATCCTGGCAGTAGGATTCCATCCAGTTCCACAAGTCTCACTGCACCTGATTCCTTTATATGTGAAATTATGAACGGGCCTAACCAGTGCATCTATAGTTTTCCTGGGAACTTGAGGAACTTGTTGTCATAGAGGAGCACTTGGTTGCTGACGCTGAATGATTTCTTCTTGATGTGCCTATCGTGCCAAGCCTTCTGTCTTTGTTGGTCGTCAGATTGATGGAATTCCACCAAGAATCGCATTTCGTCAAGCTCTAACAACTAGCTCAGTCTGTCCCACAAGGCATTGCTATTTGTCATTTCTATTGCTTCAGAAATAAACATGCTGGGTAGTACAAACTCTGCTGGCACCACCGCCTCTCTATCGTATACTAGCTAAAATGGAGTTTGTTTGTGTAATCTTTTAACTATTGTTCTATATGGCCAGAGCATCGCTGGAATTCTTTCATCCCAGCCATCTCTGTTGGCTGATACGATTTTGGTTAACCCTTTTTCCAGTATCTTGTTGAATGCTTCTACTACACCATTTGCTTGTGGATGGTAAGGGCTACTGTTGTGATGATGTACCATAAAAGTTGTTAACAATACCTAGATTGTCTCGTTCAGGAACTGTGTAGCTTGGTTTCTTGTGAGACTTCTTGGGCATCTGAACCTTGAGATGATGTTTTCAAAAATGAAGTGTGATGATGTTTCTGCTGTGTAGTCTTTTACTGGTGTAGCTTCTGCCCATCTTGACAGCTAATATATGGTGGTAATTATGTATCAGGCTTTGGAGTGATGTGCTGGTGGGGATATTGGACCAATGAAGTCTACTGCCCATTTATCAAATATCTGTACTATATGGACCGAGTGTAATGGTAGCTCATTGCATCAGGAAGGCCTTCCAAATCTTTGATAGACATCGCATTTTTTGGCGAATACCTTTGAATCCTTATGTACCATAGGCCACCACAGTCCCACTTGTAGTATTTGCCTTGCCATTGCCTTACCCTCGACGTGTCCTCCCGCGACCCCTATGTGGCACTCCCATAAGATATCTTCTCTTTCGTGCTGTAGGACACAATGCCTGAGTATCTAGTCTAAACCCATTTTGTAAATGTGTCCTGCTATGAGTTGGTAATCCGCTGCTTTGACCACCAGGTGCCTTTTCTACATTGTTGTTTAGTCCTATGGACACTTTCTTGTTGTGAGTAGAGTAGCAATTTCCTGCAGGTGGTCAGGTATAGCTTCTATCTTGAATAAATCGAAATCGAGTAACCGATCATATATTGCTCCATCGCTCTCCCCTATCTCCAAACAAGAAAGGTGATCTGGGCCTACATATAGTAGCCATATGCATGTCCTTCCCTCTAGTACAGGCTTGTTTATTAGGTATTTCAATGCAGACTGGTCTATGGAGAATTTGAATGGCACCCCTAGCAGGTAGTGGCTAAACGTTTGGAGAGAGTAGACCATTGCTAGAGCCTCTCGTTCTGTTATTGTATAATTATTTTCCATCGTGGAGAGATTTCTTCTTGCATAGTATACTGGGTGATCCATCTTTTCTCCTAGTTGTGCCAAGACAGTCGCAAGTGCTATTCGAAACACATCAATATGTACATGGAACATTTTATTCTAGTCAGGGTATACTAATATGGGCACACTTACTAACCTTTCTTTTAGTTTTTTGAGCGTTGCTTGACAATCTGTTGACCAGATGAATTCCTTCATCTCCTTGAGCAGTCTCTCCATTGGGGCTATTGTGGTTGCATATTTTCTGATGAATCTTATGTAGTACCTCGTATGGCCTAGAGTTGATCTTAATTGCTTTATGTTGCAGAGCAGTTCCATGTGGATGGTTGCTTGATTCGGGTTTAAACAGGAACGCAACAAATTACAGAGATAACCATATACACAAAGATGCAGCGGAAATAATACTTCATTTCATTAATGGAAAATACTGAAACATGCTTACAATCAGAAATGGAAATAAACTAGCTAGGGCGATGGTAGCTTATCTCTTAGAAGAGATGTGATGGCTACATGCCTCTGAACTGTGTTACAATGAGGCTCGAAGGCCTATTTATGGCTGAGAAACAATGAAAAACCCTTAATATTCCAAAACCTAACCCTAGGAGATGAAACGCCAAACTGTGGGCCCCGTTTGGGGGTAAGTTGGTACATCAACTTCCCGGGGTCGTAACTTTAGCATATGATCTTAGTTTGACGCGTACAATAGCTCATTAGAAAGATATATTCGAGAACTATCATTGTTGGAATGGTAAACATCGGTCCATTGCATGGACCCATGTTGCCCTTGGATTCCCCAAAAAACGTCGTTTAGGGCCTCAAAACGGCTTCGGAAGTTCAAGACCCGAAAAACTGCTAAAAATAGTAAGTTGTGCTATAATTAAGGAAACTGAAAATGCTGAGAAAGACAATGGTGGGAGCCCAGGTGGACTTGGCAGGTGGCCACCAATATCCACCTGGATCATTCCTCCCCCCTTAGGAAGCAATGGTCCCCATTGCGTTGAGCTCCTCCATGAGATGAGGAAACTTCTGCTGAACCTGTTCCCTGGTGAATCACTTGCCCTGCTGAAGGAGTTGGCCTGCTTTGACAACTCGATACAGTTGGATATTCT
>APFE030103103.1:0-18681 GCA_000404065.3 Pinus taeda | reverse complement strand
CCAGTAGTCATAATCCTTCCCATTGAACTGTGGGAATTGAGGGTTAAACAAACCCATGCTAGTGCTTGTGCTAGCCATTCCTTGCATTCTCAGCTATGCTTCTAAATCCTTGACTGTATATTTAAAACCACTGACTGCTACAACCAAAAGAACTCTTCTCTTCAGCTTCTTTGTCACCTACAAAGAGCCTAAGCCTGCTTTGATACCACTGTTGGGTATTTTTGCTTCTGTTTGGGATGGATAAATTCCAAAACCATCAAAATAAAAACACAGAGGCATGCTCTGTTTCCTTTGCTCCAGGATCTTTTACACAGAGAAGTCTTTTAAAATTAATTGCACAGGACAGAGTATTTCACCACCATAAAATTTCCATTCATTAAACAAAATCATTTACATATTCATCCTCTTTCACTCAGAGGGATTCACCAAAACATTTACACAAAAGTTACTCTGCCTCCTATGAAATTTTACACCACTGTGTGTAAATATAATATTTCATTTACATTCACTGCTGTGTGAAAACAAAATTACAGAGAGTTACAGATTTACCTTTTCACCTGTGTGAAACAACTCATGGATTTGAAACTAAACAACCCACTGGTTTTCTTCATTTACTTTCTCCTCCTGCACTGCTGTGCAATCTCTACATTTCTTACATTACCAAGACAAAGAAAATCTTTTCACTGCTGCTGCATAAAAATCCCTTTTTACATTACAAACCTAGAAATTTTTATGCACTTCTGTGCATTCCTCCCTGCAATACAAAATTAACTCTCTGTGTTTTTTTACATTCGCTGCTCCGAGGTTTCCTTTCGTTCTCACCGTGTGCTCATATTCAAAAACACCATTACACATTACACACTTTTTTAATCCCCGCGGGTGTTTTTTTTTACATGACAAAAATGGGTCAACGCTATATTAAAAAACATATATTAAAAAAATAAACTTACGCCCATACGCTATATTAACTTTGCCGTAAAAATATTAACGACCCTACCAAAATAAATGTCAGTCATTTAACAAAGGGGATGGGCAAAAAAACGTATGGTCCACACTATATTAATTTTATATCAGGCCCGTATGTGCTTTCCTTGATCGGACGACGGAGAGGCTCAGCATTAATTGAACGGCGGAGCTTTCACATCGGAACACCCTTTTTGACTGCACTTTAAACCAACGTGCAGCTTTGTTAAATCAACGGACGTGAATGCTGGAGGTAAATCGACGGGTGAAAACGATATCGGACGAGGTGAGTTGGGTGAAAGATACCTTCCGATGGAGTGTCAGGTGCTTATGTCATGCCAGCATCATGGGTGTCAGTTTGTCAGTATCGGACCAACATCGTACGGAAACCTCCTTAAGCCAAAAGCGGTGCGATATGATACTGGCGGTTTAGGTTTGCTTGAGTGGTTTTATGCGTCGTTGACTATTGACCCGTGCGCAGGTAGTGAAATTATAATTTTAACACCCTGCGGCATGAATCTTAGTCCTAGTTGCGGTAGTCTTTCCCCCGAATTATAACATATTGAAAACAGTCACCATCATTTGGGGAGCAATTATGAGCTTTCAGGAACACCTTTCTAGTTAACCAATGCTTCAACCACTTTTATGAGAATTGCTCGTAATTTTGATGCAATATTTCTATATGATGTCTCATGTTGAACTATGTTTTATTTTTCCATGAAATACATATCCTGGAGAAACCCACTGGGTAATTCTCATCATTCCAAGAATAGTACATAGGGTAAACCAGATTCTGCAGAGGCTTGTAACTTTTGTCAACATTGAGCTCAAGGCTGTTACAATGATATCCTCGTTAAGAGTTCAACATGTCACTTGTGGGGATTGAACATGCGTAGGGAGGATAACAAACATTTCTCCCAACCACCCAAACTAGACCCAATTGACAGATGAGCAACATTTATTATATAGCTGTCGAAATGCATTTAAAGTAGCGGGCTTACCTACATTAATACAATATCTATTTTGAATATAGCATGCCAACATAGAAAAGTATGCTAACAACTACTGAAAATAACGTTCACCAATGTCCATCACAAAAGCAAACTTTTCTCTTCATTATGTGCACCTCCCTCTATAATTTCAGTAAAATTAAATGTTGGCAACAGCTAATTCCCATATTAAATGTAGTGAATATTCAACATCAGAATTCTCGTAACAAAATGCAGGAATTCTCCCTTTTGATTATTGCACATTTCTCTACCATACATGCAGTGATTTCAGACCTGCATTATTACTTGCTAATATTTATGACATTTTAGGTGCTGCCATCATTAGTGAAGAAATAAGCCCAGAACAGATACTTCATAGAAACATTTTTTCTTGGTGTGATTTCCCCTTACATCTATTACAGAAATGAATAGCTATAAAATCATACCTCATACCATCCTCAGCCTATAAGATGGTTAGGCAGCAAATTTTGGGCATCGGGGGTCAAAGGGGTTAATATTTGTATGAAACTCACCATCCTGCATAAATCAGAGCTCTTGAGGATGCAAATAGCAGCAGGGGCACCTTCTCTAGCTAAAATGTTACCCCTCAACCTGACTCTAATGTGGGAACAACTTCCCAAGGGCAAGTTGACCCATCCACTTATGATGTCTCCACTAACTCCAGTTGATACTACTGCTATATCCAGAAAGAAAGGTTCCCATTCTTGCGGAATAGGTGCCATATTAACAGGCACATATAATAATGCAGTAGTGCTATGATACAGATAATGCCATTGGAAAATTCCTTTTTTCCAATGAAATTCCTCTACATGTTTGATCTCATTATTAGAGGGGGGCATTCCAACCCATTGTTGCAGCAGGACCCTCATATGTGCCCTTAGGGGAAGGAGTTGAGAACAGTGATTCTAGAGAGGTGAGTGTCCAATATTAATGTGCATGAGTGATTGAAACAAACAAGGGTGAGGGCAAGTTACTCTATCCATATTGTTATGGAAGGGTGGATAGAGATTAGGAAACACCCACCGATCAACATCATAATTACATCTGTAGTAGGTCCTTTATTCTTAGGACTATTGACTGTCCTGCAAAGTGCAAAGATGCAGCATTCCAATCTGAGATTCTTTGTGATGCTCTAGAGTAGGTTGGGCCTGCCAATGTGATGCAGATTTGACATATGGAGCAGCAGTGTGTAGATTGATTCGGTTCCCAGTTCAAAGCAGGTTCAAGCATATGTTTTGGATGCTTTGTGTGCATACACCAAACAATGCATTGAAAGATATAAACAAAATTTAGCATATATCTGATTTAGTGGTAGCTGCAAAAGATCACAGAGGTTTATCTGCAATCACTATACATCCTCAACCATGTATAGGACTTACTTCAGGAAGGAATTCCTCACGTCCACATATAAAAGATATACCAGCTTTTATCTCTTCTTGGTGAAGATATTGGAATTGTGATCACCATTGCAGGCATAATTGTCATTCTGTAATGGAACAAATGGGAGAAGAAGATTAGGCTACAGGTACTGGATTACGTTTGGTGGGCATAATGTAATTATTTGGCATCATTTTTTGGTCCTATAGTGGATGTCATTCAATTCCTCACGTCCACATATAAAATATATGCCAGCTTTTATCTCTTCTTGGTGAAGATGTTGGAATTGTGATCACCATTGCAGGCATAATTGTCATTCTGTAATGGTACAAATGGGAGAAGAAGATTAGAGTACTGGATTACGTTTGGTGGGCATAATGTAATTATTTGGCATCATTTTTTGGTCCTATAATGGATTTCATTCACTATACTGACATAGATTAATTTATGAGACTTTTGATGGCATGTTTGGTTGAGTAAAGGCAGTCATTTGTTAGAGGGAGCCCTCATTAGAGTTTTATACGAACCGTATTTCACAATTTTTTCACATAGATGGGATTGCATGAACACATCTTTGTAGCTGGTACCATATACACTTAATCCAAAATGGTATGTGCACAGGTCTGATAGAGTTCCTGCCAGATCATGCAGTAAAGAATGGATTTTGAGCTGCCACTACAAAGATGTACAGAGCAAACGAGGGAAAATTACTTTGGAGAAAATTTATTTAGTGTTTTTGGGTCTCACGAGCCCCTTCAACAAGAATAAGGCAATCGAAAATTGGAAAGGCCAGGATAACCAAATTGGTTGATGGAGGATGCATGGGGATGATGCTCCAAAGTTCCAACATCTGGCTATTCGTTTGCTGTCTTAGATTGCTAGTTCATCTATAGTAGAGAGGAATTGGTCCACATAGCTCCATCCACTATATCAAGATGGATAGTTTTACCTATATGAGAGCAGAGAAGCTAGTTGCAGTGCATAGTTCCTTGCACCTTTAGAATATGAAGACACCACAATATTGGAAGGGCCCAACAATCCAATGGGCTGTGGGTACAGAGGGAAGATGTACAAATAGAAGAGGAAAGACCCAATGAGGTGTAGTAGGGTTTTCCTTGTGTGACTTTGATGACTCGTGAAAGTGACTCTGATTTAGATAGTGACACTAACGTTTAGACTTCTGTCAATGACACTGATGCATATGTATGCAGAGGAATAGTGGCTTGAGCATTAATTCTCATTTGATCTCTTTTCGTTACTTTTTAGTTCTTAGTTCATTTTAGGAATCATGATAGGCTTGGATTTTCAGAGCTAAACATTGATAGTTCAGCCATTGAGGGGCTCTTTACTATTTACATAATACTGTTTGTGTTTCATATTTATTATCATTGTATTTCATTTAGTCATTTGAATCTTTGATGTTCAAGTATAACTAATCAATTTCTTAATCTCTCAGATATTATAAAATTCAATGAGAAACACAATGGTGTTTGATGAATCATGATTGTTAGAATCAGTGTTGCAAACATCGCAATAAAATCACCACATCACAATTGTTTCTGAGCACCTAATTTTTCAGCCAAAAAAATCACGATATTTTTAGTACTGAAAATTTATGATATAATCGTAAAAATGCAAAAAAAAATCGTGATTTATCCAAAATATCGCCACCACACAGACAGGCAGCAATTGAAGCCACTTTTCTTTTCTTTTTTTTTAGTAATTTTGCAATTTTTACCAATTTTTCCTGATTTTTATGATTTTTCCATTTTATGTATCCTCAAATTTTATCCCGATGCCAATTTTTTCAACATTGGTTAGAATTCACATCATACATGCTAATGTGAATGGTCATTTCATGCTTTAATCGTTCATGTAAGTAACTTGTCATTCTATTTCATACAAATATTTTTTATTCTTTTAGGACTTAGTATCAAGTCCTCTATGTTGGGGACCCTAACATTTTATGTATCCTCAAATTTTATCCCGATGCCAATTTTTTCAACATTGGTTAGAATTCACATCATACATGCTAATGTGAATGGTCATTTCATGCTTTAATCGTTCATGTAAGTAACTTGTCATTCTATTTCATACAAATATTTTTTATTCTTTTAGGACTTAGTATCAACTCCTCTATGTTGGGGACCCTAACATTTCCTAAAATTTTGGGAGTGTCTCAATAAATCCTGTGGTATGTATCTCCATTTCCCTACCATCAATCTCAAAAGTTTAGTGGAAGATGGGCACCTAATCAAGCCTTGTTGTCGGGACCCATTCTTTGTTTTCTTTTTTCTCTGATCTCCCTATGTTTCGCTTAAGGGGGGGATTAGAGTTGGTTTTTCCAATGTTTCATTTCCCTATGAGCCAAGTATGGTGAGTTGTAAGCTCACATGGGGACTTGTATTTACCCAATTGTTGTAGTTATCCTTATCCGACACTGGGCTTCCTCCATTGCTATATAATGGAGGTCTTTTATGTACATTAACACAAGCTTGTGAGTAATTCAATACTCTAACACAAAGAGGCATGTCTCTACAAGCATTACTCTTCATGAAAGGGTACTTCCTGGCTATGTATACAGGGCCCTCACTCCCAATTGTATCATCATTCTTATTCATAAATTTTAATATATTCTTGTATCCTCAATGGAGATCTACATATTCCAAGTCTTCTAGAGTATTCAACTTGAAGAACAAACTTTGTTCGTTCCATTTGGTATCAAAGGCAGGTTGGCTGATCACCACGCCTTTGGCCTTCAACCTCCCATCAATCTCGTTGTTGTGTAATTGAAGCATTTCGCTCAGAGTTTGGAGTTTCTGCATTTTTGGTCAGGCCTTGGCCACTCAAAAAAAAGTTAAACAAAAAAAGGAATTGGAAAAAAGATTATTAAAGAAAAGAGAAAAATAAAATAAAAAGAATTATTTAATTAAAATAACATTAAAAAGCCTTTGGTCATTGACATTTCAATGAATCTAGAAAAAAAAAAGTCGGATTTAATTTTTCTATGCTTCTTAGTTCATTGATATTCATCTAACCTAATTAGTAATTATTTCAATATTCGATGTTAAAAATAATTAAAGGTAAATTAATTTATTCGTTTCCTAAATAAGAAAAAATGTGTAACTCCTTCAATTTTTATATATATTATTAATAATAATTATTCAAAATGCAATTTAATCAATTCAATATTGGTTTACAAAATTCAATCTATTGTTAAATTTAAAAAAATTTAAGTCAAATTTTTTTATAAACAACCTAGATCCATTTGAACTCCGAATCTACCAAGCACTGAGAAGGATCAAATCTCTCGAGATGCAAACATATTTTAGAGTTAATAGAGATTTGATCCTTCTAAATTATTGATAAAAAGTGCATGATAATGTCAAAAGGGAATCTTTCTAAATATCTTCAAAACTATACGTATGAGAAGGAAGAATAGATAAGATTATCTTGATTCTTTATTAAGTGGTTTTAGCAACCATGGTATTTTCAAGGTAAAAGAAGAACAAAAGAAATACAAAACCTCTTTATGTGAATGGTAAGTTTTACTTTTTATGTGGAGAAAATTCACCGGGTCAAAGACATATAAGTGGACATATATTTTATATTATACCGCAAAGAGGCATATAACCCTGTTTCACTAGGGTTGTAAATTTTCAAAAAAAAAAATTATAAATGTATATAGAAAAAGAAAAGTTAATTAAAAAAAGAATCAAAATAAAGTTAAAAAAAAAATTATAAAAAAGAGAGCTATAACTTTGAGGGAATTATAAAGTTAAAAAGGTATCAAAGGGTTTCAATGTTTTTATAACTTGAAAAAAAAAGGGGGTATTGTTATTGAAAGAAAGAATAATTTTTATAAAAGTTATACGAGAGTCAATTTGAAAATAAAATCAAAAGGAAAGAAAAAAAAAAAAGAGACGTATTATATTTTGAAGATGTCCTAGGCTTACTCACACAAAGAATATATACGTTGCATAAATCATTCAACCAAATTATCAACAAAGGAAAAATGGAGCCTAATTCAAAAATAAAAGAAGGTTATCCTATAAAAGTATTCCAATTGTAAATTTTAGATTAATTACATTAAAAGGGTGTATCCAAAAGAAAGAGATTAATATCGTTATTAATCCAAATATCGAGGATAATTACATTAATATTAATTTGGAAAATCAACTATTAATTCGAGAGCCAATTATGAATATATTTTATGTAAAAGTAATAAATATAGATAATAAATAATAAACATAATAATATGTAATTAAATAATAATTAATCAAACAAAGAGGCATGTCTCTACAGACATGACTCTTTGTGAAAGGGTACTTCCTGGCTATATATACAGGGCCCTCACTCCCAATTGTATCATCATTCTTATTCATATATTTTAATATATATTCTTGTATCCTCAATGGAGATCTACATATTCCAAGTCTTCTGGAGTATTTAGCCTAAAGAATGAACTTTGTTCGTTCCATGTGATATGTTCTAGTTACAAATGAGGTTCTTGCTTATATAGTAAGAAAGGTACCCCTTCACGAGTAGTCATGTCCTTAGAGACATGCCTCTTCAGTATAATAATCATTACTAACTATTAATTATTAATTATATTATGTTAAAAACATTATTGAAAGCTTATTGTCTTTCCTTCTAATGTAATTTTAGCTCTATCATAATGTGACTTCATCCTGTTGGAATTTCTAAGTCTAACACGTCAGTCTCAACTCATCTACGGATCATCAACTGAAATAACAGACAAACACACAAGTGACACTGTTATTTTTGGACAATTGTCCCCAGAAAAACCCAACTTGGGAAAACTGGTGCAACAAATCTGAGGGTTTTATTATTAAGCAGCTTTCTTGAGTACAACTAGGGTGCCAAACTAGCTCACCCAATAGAGATTTCTATCTGGCAGTAATACCTCTCTTCAGAAGCAGATATTCAACAAGTTTGCTCCACGAAAATCCTTCCAACGCTTCTCTAAGGCTCTGTGTTAGCCTTGCTGGCCTCTGCATAGCTCAAGGACTCCCTGCATCAGCCCTATTCTCCTCTGTGTTAGCTCTCTGATCTTTTGCGTCTCCCACGCAGGCCCTGCTAGCCTCTGCGCAGTCTCTCTAGCCCTCTGCCTGGCTCCTGCTAGCTCTGTGTAGCCTCCTCAATCACTACGCTGGCCCTCCCACACTATCTTTGCCTCTTTGATATGCACTCACTGCCCCTCGCTGCAACTTATAAATCACTTGTTCGAATTTTCTCAACAAACCCCGCTCTAGAAAATCGAACTGACTAATCAATCTTGGTGTATCTCTAACTGACCCTCAAGCCTCCTCTTATACTTCTTCTGTTAAGTCTTCAACAGCCAAGATTAAATATCTAATCAACGGCTAAGATTAGATTTGGCTTGATCCATGTCATTTAGAACATTCTCACCGAGTTTTATATTAATACCCATTAATATTTTAATTTTCCTAAATTTAGACTTACAAATTCCATTAAAAATATTAATTATTTTAAAATCTCTTTAACCGGGTGAAATTTCCCCAAACTATTGATGGGTCTTGGAGATCTCATGTGCTTTAGCCTCTCCACCAATTTGCATGACTAGAACACATCCGATGCTACCCAAAATCAACACGTCCATGTGATAAAATCACATCTACTACCTCCCATAGAGACCTTCTAGTTAGATTCTATAAACAAAAACATTGTTGTATATGCCTATTATAACCGAACTTTTTAAAATTAACTTTACTACTATAGCCATCATTAGCGTGTTACATGGAGTTCACATCGTCCATGCTTGACTAAATATTAGATGATGTTCCAGTCACGATACAGATAGAACATCCTACCATCAATCACCCATAAATCATCTCCAATGAAACAATCAACCATTGTTCTACCACCTAAGCACAGTTTTTATTTTTCCCCTCTACCATCTTCCTATTGAACATCCCATACCACCAATTCATGTTCTTCAAACACAACTTGTTATATTTGACAATTGACCTACTAATTAGTCTCAACCTTATGAAGCTACAAAAAAATTATTTATTTCATGGTGTCACTACCAATTCACATTTAGTATTATAATTATTTGTCCATGGAAATTATTTTCAAGGACAAGTACTTATGATGCTCCTTGTATGGTCCCTACAACTTTGTATATTGCAATTAACCATTGTCGTTAGCTTCCCCTAATGTTTCATACCTACACACCATCAACATGCTATTGTTGTTGCTACATATTGTTAGAATAATTTCATTCATTTTATATTAGTACATATCTTCTCATCTCGATCCATTTTGAACCCAGTATATGTTGTCTCACGTATAAATGTTAAATCCCAAACTTGTAACCCACTCATCTATTTTTGTTTGACCATCGCAAATTGTCATTGTGAATAGTTCAATTGATGCCTCCATTAAGTCCATAGTAATTATAATTTTTCCTAAAGTCTAACACTTGCATATTTACCACATTTTATCTACCTATTGACCATCAAAATTGTTAGAGTTGTCCTACATCTCCTTCCTCCCATCAAATCTACCAACAACAATGTTATTGTGTATGCTTCGTCCTATCAAATATGGTGGACATATTGGTCTTGTTAATCGTGTACTCCATCAATAGACAATATGTAACAATGATTCAACGTGTTGGCTTCACATCTACTTTGTGAAGCTATTAGATGTCATCAAGCTAGTGGATCAATTCATGTAAAAATTAAAAAAACTATTCCTAAGTTTTGCAAGTTTTGCCTTGTATAATTATTCATCATGTTAGGTTTCAAACATTTGGATAGATTTGATAGTTAAATCTTTAATATCAAAAACAAAACAAAAGATCCAAATTATGCCATAAATTCTTGGCTTCAATTCTTGTGTTGATGTCACTGTGAATATCAAATGCTTTGGTCTCAAGTTCTAACATTTGCAAATGCTCACTTGTCTCGGCTCTAATATCATATAATCTCTCTCTCTCTCTTACACACACGAACACATAATGAGGCAGAAAAGTTGCACAAAGAGAGTGTGAGAGAGTCGATTAGATTATTCACTATGAAGATTATAGATATGAAACATGTCTCATGAGAAATGAAATTATATATGAAACGTTGACTACCATCCCATATACCAACACCCAAAATGCTTAAACATATATGAAATGTATCCAAAATGTGTTGTGTCACACCATATCATGTTTTAAACTTAAAAAAGCCATATGGTATGGCTCAATGCATTTCAATGGGAAACCTCCATGTTTCAATGGTTTTCATAACTTGTTTGAACCCACCCAAGTGCCCATGAGGGATGCAGGACCCATGGGAAGATTAAAAGCATCTAATTTATGGAAAATGAAGACTAATTAATATCTGATCTATTTTTAAACCTAACTACCTAGTTTTCACACTCATTTGAAAGACAAAAATAGGAATCTATAGAAATCCTAGCAGCCTCCTTTTTCCTATATGAAACCTCTTCCTTCTTGTCTCGTTATTCTTAATATTAATAGTGATACAAGGAAAAGTAATATCAAAGTAATATCCCTCCTTCCTATAACCCCTTGTGTCAACAAGGTTAAATAAGAATTCTTGCAGTATTTATCACCACCTTTGTAAGCCCAAGGTCACAAGTCCAAATCAATGTAAAAACCATGATAGACCCTATATTAGGTATCCTAGGCATGTATCATTGAGTCTGTATCTATGAAAATTCCATCTATTGCAACAACTAAAGATTATTCTTCGAACTGTAAATTTAATTATGCAGTTTATTTGCTACTGCAAACAATGAATAAAATCACAACTGCAATTTTCACCATAAAAGAACTATGGAAACATAGCAAACTAGAAACTGAGAGATTTTAGCGCACATATAAAATTTTGACACTTAATTTTGGACAATCGTCCCCAAAAAAACCCAATTCGGGAAAACTAGTGCAACAAATGAGGGTTTTCTTAATATTATCCACCAAAAATATTGAATATAATAAGATGACGCCAAATTGGCGTTTCAACTTTCTATCTGAAAGAAATACTAGCCAAAATATCAGAGGAAATTTTACCCTCCTTTCTAAGCAATCTCGACCCAGTCTGGGCTCAGAAACTGACCCTCGGAATGATTTGCGTCAACCTCTACATTGGCTCTACGCAGTCCCTTGTATGCTCAGCCTAGAACTCCCTCTAAAGCAGACGTCTTGGCTATCTCTGTTGCTGGAAGTCTCTGTCCAAGCCTTCTAGAAATTTCCCCGGCGTCTGGCACCTGAAACAACCCACTCCACAGCTAAATTGAATTTCCCTTCTTGAATCACTGTGTACTCCCTACATAGCCTCCTGGAGAATAATTACGACCTCCTCTTATGACTCCTCCGGAAATTCACTATGCCACCCATCTACCACCTGCTACTCAATCATTGGCTCGATCTCACTGTTGAATCATCTCCCACTGGGAAATAGAACTGCCTATATCACTGAGTATCTGCAACTAGTGTATACTCCATCTACCCATCAACGACTTCTTATAATCCTCTGTTGGAGCACCAATGGCCAAGATTAAGAGGTAATCAATGGCCCAAATTAATTCCCTGTTGATCTGTGTGAGTTTCTAGATGATTCTCACCTTATCTCAATTAATATTGATTAATTAACCATATTCCATAAGTTTGGACTTAGGAAATATTTAAAAATCAACCAATAATCTAATTGAGACACTTCTAGGTGGAATTTCCATAAACGATTTCTGGGTTTTGGAAATCTCATGTATTCTAGCCTTTCCACCAAATTCCGTAGCTACAACACATATGATGCTAAAAAACTAATAGTATCTTCTTGTCTTGGTCAAACCATGGCTAGTCCCATGTAGTTCACTTCGAGTCTAAGTCACCTGACACAGGGATTCATGATTCGATGGATACAGGGATTCAAGTGTCGGATATGGACACATTGACCCCGTGGAATAGGACACGTTCGAATATGATATATATATATATATATATATATTATATATATATATATATTATATATATATAATATATATATATATATATATATTTCTTACACATTCTCATTCATGACACAAATTCAGTGATTTAAACATAGATCTTCATCTAGACGTAAGTTTTACAGAGTAACATTATGCATACAAAATTACAAATACAATTGTGACATAAGTGATAAATGATAAATGTATAATATATATTCAATTCATAAATGATCCAATAGGAGAAAGACAAGAGAGTAAGATAAAGATATTGTTGTTTTCTCATTAAGTCATCAAAATCAAAATGTTTACTGTTTACATAGGTAGCACAATGCCAATGGCAAATAGAAATAGCAAATACAAAACAACTACAAGTACAAGTCTACAAGTATACAAGCCTCAAGGCAGTGGGTAGCTCATGACTCATGAGCCATCAATCCTCATAGTCATCATCAAAATGAACATCACTATCCTCATCGTCATGGTCACCACTGCTCTCCTCTACTGCATCCTCCTCCTCTGTATCCAAAGTCATCTCTGCAACCTGTTGGTGTGGAGGATGACGCCTCTATAGTATCACCATCATCAAATTTGACAGGCTCTAGCACTTACCTATAGCTTGAATCTCCTTGAAAATGCTCCCACACCCTTTGGTCCTTGCTCCCAAACACCCCTAGCAAACCCACAACAAACTAAACAAGCAAATGTGCAAATAGAAGTGTCCTGATCAGGACACGTTCTGGATTCGAAGTGTCCTGATCGAGACACGTTCCAGATTCAAAGTGTCCCATTTTTCAGACACGAATCCACCCAAATCGTGTCCGATTCGCCGGACCCGGGACACGTAGGGCCTGGGGGACGAATCCGGTTTCATAGCTTCAAGTGCATCTCGTCCTATAGATGATTGGAAAGCCTTGGGTGATCTTACTTGAGGACTCATGGTTTTATGGGAGCTTTCTTTTGTAGGGGTGAATAGCCAGTGTATGGGCCAGTCCAACCCGTGTTAAGGTGCACATATCTCTTACCACATGATTATGGTCTATTGATTTTATAGATGGCATTAGGTTTGGTGCAATATTCCTCCAAAAACTCTCATGCACGGCAATCTCATATTGACAACTTTCACATTTCCCAAGGCAATTCACAATTCCCAATGCAAGCTAGTCACGGTGGTCAAAAAGTCAACTTGGTCTCAGAGTGTTCACTTTGATGAGAGGATTCCATGCCACATTGAATTTTTCGAATCAAAGGTGGCATTGGTTAGTCACAACTTGGTCAAATTTGGTAAATAGGTCAAAGCGGGATTCTATATGGCAGAATAGGGGGAGCATTGGGCAGACTGATGAATGCATTACATCAGAGGGGGGATCATCCAATGGGGCATAATAATGTGGTGGGAAAAGTTTCCAAGTGGCAAAAAAAGGTTTGATTTTGTCATAATTTGACATGTAATATGTCAAAATTCATCTAGGAACAAGAGGAACAAACCCATGTCTCAATTTCTCCAAATTCCCAAGGGCGTTAGAGATCCAACATCAGGAATGATCACATGGAAGATAGTGATTATGTGGCAACGCAAGGCATAATTTCGTCAAACGAAACAAGACCAAAAATCAAGCCAAGTTAAACCAAACTCAGTTAGTAGAATCTGCAAATTCATAATGGAATTGGACAACTAGATAAAGGTGGCCAAGTTCGAGTTGGTAAAAGAAAAAGTCAATTCAAACTAGTTGTTGGACAAGTCAACTAGCTACTAGAGGGTCTAACTAGTCGTTGTAGACTTCATGGATCTGGTTGAGTGATGGACCAAGAAAGTGTTGATTTTGGGTAGCATCGGATGTGCTCTAGCTCCGAAATTTTGTGGAGGGGCTAGAACACATGAGATCTCCAAGACCCGGAAATCGTTTGGAGAAATTCCACCCAGACGAGGAGTTATTAAAATAATTAATATTTTTAATGGGTTCCTAAGTCTAAACTTAGGAAAATAAGAGAAAGTATAAGAGGAGGCTTGAGGGTCAGTTGGAGATACACTGAGAAATCAAAGAGTTCAATTTTTTTGGGCGATGTTTGCTAAGAAAATTGAGCTAGTGATCTGAGTTGCAATGAGAGGGTCAATTCGATAAAGGGACTTCAGTCCAAGGCCGAGAATACATAGCAGAGAGGCAGAGGAGCACCAGGAGAGTTAATGCAACTCCAGAGAGGGTGACGCAAGAGCCAGAGGGGTTGACACAGTGATTTAGAGGCAACGCTGGGGTTTCTATGATGCAGACAGAGCAATAGTTTAGCGTACCGATTTCTGAGAAAGGAAGGCTCACTCGGAGGATGATGCAACTCCTAAAGGAGGTGATGTAGTCCCAACGCAGAGCTTGGAGCAACCATCGCTGCCCAGCACTGGGGACAACATTGTCATCTGTGGGGTTTGATCATCTAGTTGTTGGATTCGTCAAAATATTTGTCTCTGGATAGAGGTACTTCTGTTGGGTGTATTCTCTGTTGGGTGAACTCGAATTGGCACCTTAGTTGTATTCAGAAATCTACTTCATAATACAAATCCTCTATATGTTGCACCGGTTTTCCCGAATTGGGTTTTTCAGGGGACGATTGTCTAAAACTAACGGTGTCCCTTGTGTGATTGTCTCATTTTATTTCAGTTCATGATCTATATGTATGTGTAATTTGCAATAGTGTTTTCATCGTCGTTTAAATAATTAAATAACTTGTTGAATGTAAAGAACAAGTAGGAGATGATAAACCAGTGATTGCAGTAGGATTTCTCATGTGTAGATTAAGAAATTCTCACATGGTATCAGAGCATTGCAGATCATAGGAGACTAAAAGACACCAGCAGAGAGATCCAGAGAATTTTTTGTAGAGAAGCAGTTGTCTTGAGTGACAGCGTTGTTTCAGAGGTAGAGGAGCAGCGACAAGAGTGACGCAGAGCTAGAGGAGTGACATAGAGGCTCACACAGTCCTTGCATCAACATCTCGAGCCTGTAGAGGGTGACACAACACTCGAGAGGAGCTCATGCAGTGACTGCATCAGATCTTTGGGCTAGCGCAGATCCTGAGAGGCTCAATTTAGTTAGTTGTCGGGGTGGAGTAGTAGTGCAGATTCGATCTAAGGAGGTGGTGGGACATTGTTTCTATTGGTGCAGAATAGTGTTTGTGGAGACAAAGCTGAGGTAGAGGGAGTCACTGCCTTGACAAGTTTCTAGCCAAAGAAACCTATATCCAGGTTGTAACAGCAAAGGAGGATTGGGGAGGAGTGATTTGACATTTGCCCGGAGGATTTCCGTGAAGGAAATCAGAACTCAGAGGGACTCTAGAGGAGCTTGTTCCTTAGAGGATTTCTAGCGCCAAAGAAAACCAGATCCAAGTCTTGCTGAATTAGCAGCAGGAGAGGGAGAAGAGAACCTGTCCTATATTTGTTGAGCAGAGATAGCAGTCTATGGACTGAGCGAATAGGACAGATTGGATGCATCATCCAATTTTGTAATCTGGAAGGCCAAGATCTTGGCAATCTTAGACAAACATCACATCAAGGACTATGCCTTGAAAGTAGTTGTTGTTTCGGTCGACGTTGATCTATTAAAGAAGTACGAGGAGGCCCAAGCGAAGGCCAAGTGCATGATCCTATATAGGGTCAAAGACTATGTCGTAACACACACTGCTGAGAAAGAAACAGCAAAGGAGATGTGGAGATGCTGACCACCTTGTACCAAGGCACTTCCATCCAGCGGAAAACGCTATTAAAAAATCAACTGAGACAGTACTAGATGTAGAAGGCCGAAGAGATCGATCCCTTCCTCCTCACGTTGCAAGGGATTAGAGACCAGTTGACTTTTGTGGGGTCTACACCAGATCCTGAGTTCATGGTCAAGACTGCCTTGAATGCAGTGACCAAGCACTGGGAGACATTTGTCCAAAGTAGCTTGGGCAGAGCGACTCTCCCCAGTTGGAAGGAGATGTGCCCAGCTCTTCGAAAAGAAGAGATCAGGAGGTTGACCAAGGCGGAGGGTAGTGGCAAAGGAACCCAGGTCAAGGAGGAGGAGGAGGAGGAGGATGTAGCTCTCGCATCATCAGGACAACAAGGGCAGCAGAAGCGGAAGAACAAGGACATAACCAAGGTCAGATTCTTCAACTACGGGGAACTGGGACATTATGCCACTCAGTGCCCCCAGAAGAAGGGCAAGGGGGAGGCTTCTAACTCAAAGGTTGCTCCAACGAACGCTAACAAGGAAAGCGAAGATGACGATTATGCCATGAGTGCTCATGTGTCTCTAGAGAAGAGGTGGGGCGACATGGAGTTGTAGTCGAAAGGACTACATGAAGGGGCAGGATCCTTGAGGTGCCCAAACTCTTGGATCACATACAGCTACAGGAGCCCTTAACGATAGTAGCAAAATGATCGGTGTCGGTTGCAGTGAGGTGTAATGGAGCAACAATGGCAGAGCTAGAGTGCTAAAGTCTGAAGCAGTGCAGTGGATGGTAGCAGTGCGAGAGGCATAGAGCAGTTTGCAACAACACAGTAGCAGTAGAGGGTTAGCACAGAGTAGCAGCAAAGGTAGCTTCACCATCATGAAGCATCCATACTGACCAGCATGTCAGTGTTGGGTGAAGTTGTAGTGCCGCAGTTAGCAGTGGAAGTGCTATCGACAACATGATGCAACATATTGAGAGGAAGCTGCAATACAGATGTAGCAGTGACAGTGGCAGAGTCATGGGCAGCAGTACAGGAAGCAGCGGTGCAGTGGATGAAGGGCATCAGGCCAAGCATCAGCAACACAAAGGACCGATGCAATAGATCAGTGTAATGCTTCTATGGGGAAGTATTGCTAGAGCACATTCCTCACTAAGAGGGAGTGTTGATTTTGGGTAGCATTGCATGTGCTCTAGCTTCAAAATTTTGTGGAGGACCTAGAACACATGGAACCTCCAAAACCTAGAAATCGTTGGGAGAAATTCCACCTGGATGAGGAGTTATTAAAATTATTAATATTTATAATGGATTCCTAAGTATCAACTTAGGAAAAAAAATATTAATGGGTATTAATAAGAATATGGGTGAGAAACGTCTAAGTGACAAGGATCAAGTCTATTTTAATCTTAACCATCAATTAAGGACTTAATCTCAGTCATTGATTGATCAACAGGAAAAGTATAAGAGGAGGCTTGAGGGTCAGTTGGAGATACACTCAGAGATCAAAGAGTTCGAATTTTCTGAGGCGAGGTTTGCTGAGAAAATCAAGCTAGTGATCTGAACTGCAGTGAGAGGGGCAGTTCAATAGAGGGACTTCGGTCCAAGGCCAAGAATACATAGCAGAGAGGTAGAGCAACAACAAGGTAGACAATGCAGCTCCAAAGAGGGTGACATAGAAGCCAGAGGCGCTGACGCAGTCATTTAGAGGTAGCGTTGGGGTTTCTATGAGGCAGAGAGCGTAGCAATTCAACATATCAATTTCTGAGCAAGGAAGGCTCATTGGGAGGGTGACACAGCTCCTAGAGGAGGTGACTCAGTTCCAGCGCAGAGCTTGGAGCGACCATCGCTACCCAGCACTGGGGACAGCATTGTCATCGTGGGGTTTGATCCTATGTTACTTGGGAGCGGGAGCGGAAGCGGGGAGCGGGAGTGGAAGCGGGAGCGGGAGCGACCATTTTCAGAAGCTCCCAGTTTGGGAGCGAATCCAGGAGCGTTTTTTTAAAAATATATATATTTTTTATATTTTTTAATTTTTGATACATATATGTCAACAAAAACATGTAGAATGATGAATTAGACATAAAAAAACATAAAAAAACATAGATTGATCATTGAACCATATCACATCAATCATCTAGAAATTATAATCGTCATCAACCGTGTCCACAAGATAGTAATTTTACACATATTACAACTGCAACATATTGAGTCTCATGAATCATTCATCACATTCAACTTAAAGTTTCAACTTCAAGTTTTTAAAATTGAAATTCAATAGCATTTATCATCATTGATCACCAAAGTTGTACAGGTACTTGTAAGCTATGTTTAACCATTACAAGAAGTAATATCTTAGATATTTCTAAGTCCTAACTTCTAACTGTTAACATGATATGAAATGTTATAAATTTATAAATGAAACATGAATAATGAAATGAAATGAAACAACTTTAGTCTTTCACGAAGCATCATATTCATAATTCACAATCATTACCAATGAGTTATAATTGTCAACTTCAAACTTCAAATTTTCATTGTCACAGTGATATATTGTTTACAAAAAATATCATTATGATATGAAAGAGTCAAGAGTCAAGAGTCAAGGACTCAAAACTCAACAGTTATGAAAACTAAAGTCTAATAGAA
>APFE030103101.1:0-15089 GCA_000404065.3 Pinus taeda | reverse complement strand
TGGTTTCCCTATTTGTTGTAATGTCCTCTTACATAAACAGTTGCTTGTCCAAGAAATAAAGTACAACACAAATTTTATTAACGGAAGTAGGATGATAAAAATTAAAACTTGAACTTGAATCCTTCCATGAATAAAAAGAAAATAGATTACATTTTGATGTTCCTAAGCTCTACACCACAACACAGCATGGTGTGACTCTACAGATCCAACATCCCTTGGCACCATTTCTGTGGACAATTTGACTTTGTTCCCTCTGTAACAGGACATCTCTTTCAAACTTCTAAGGTGGAATAAGGCAAATTTTTCTAAAGTTTGGCTTTCCACCTGGTGAGTCCACTCCAATTTTGTTAACATCCTCTGTATCCATATATTCATCTAACTGCCAGTCATTTTTACCGTGATACTACAATCATGTAATTCTCACACATGTTTCCTACAATATATGCCATACATACCACATCATATGTTATTCAGGTAGTTTTAATCATTATGGTGTATTAGGTTCAATATTTTACACTTTGGCTGCATCCAAGAGGCATACTTGGAGGAACTCCAATGTAGTACTTGTAACACCTGCTTTTGACCCCGAGTGCTTGTTGTAAACTTCAAACCAATGAGATAAAATTTATTTCTCCAAACCCCAAAGAATCTTGAATGCTAGAGTATCATCCTCGCCATCACCTACGATCACTACACAATTACCTTAACCAAAATGTGACCATGCGAACACGACACCTATGAAGGATGCACGTGATTATGCAAAGTTAATTAGTCCTAGATTTAAACACTATTTGGAGACTCCAAATACTATTGGCTACATTAGAACCCTGATCTCATTTATCACGACTAAATTATTTCTACAACACATCATGGCTAGGAAGGGTATGCTTTGTAATCAGTCGAACCAACCCAATCAGCCATTATGCTAGATGGTACTGCAATGTGTCCCACTATCTCTACCTAGGTTGATGCACAATATGCCTAAAAACTACCTCAAGTTGCTACCTCATTTCAGTGGCGAGAAGAAAGGGATCACTAAAGAGCATATTGATGCATTCTATAATTTCATGGATATTTCTATGGCAAAAGATGAAGATTTCTTCATGAGATCTTTTTGTGGACCCTCGAGGGAGATATATGAAAATGGTTATGTACCCTTCCCCCAAACTCATTCCATTCCTGGGACAATTTAGAAAGGGTTTTTTGAGCCTAATGGGACAAGAAAAAGGACATCCAATATTAACTTGCAAAATTTTGAACACAGATGGAGAGGTCATCAAAACATGTACAGGTCCTTATGAATAGGTTCAACAATCTCTACAAAAAAATCCCAAAAGAGATCAAACCTACCCCTATTACTGCCATGGTCAATTATGTGGCAACTTTTTAGCCTTATTTATTTGTTATGTTTAGGGAGATACATACTCAAAATATACTTGATATGCAATCATACATAGCCGAGATAGAAGGGAATGTAATTGTAGTGGGAAAATCACAAGGCTAGATAAAAATGATGATATTTTCAATGAGAAAGGGAGGGGAATGAAAATTGAGATAAAGGTTAGAAGAAGGTTAAATAGGAGCCTCATCAAATTATATATCACGTGGATGAACATAAAGAAAGAATAAAGGAAATGAATCAATTTATTAGGCAGATGTCTAACAAATTTTCCAAGATTGAGGCTAAAGGCTTGAGCAAGAATCCCAACCAACCTCCTCACAACCAACCATTTTCCAAAAACATTTCCACAAAAAAAAAAAAAATAGGGATAGGAGAGCATAAAAGAAACCTATATATTTACCCCCTCTTAGGAGATATATCAATCTCCAAATCAATGAATACTTCGAGGAATATACATAGGAAGAGGAAATAAATTGGGTAGGAGACACTAATCCTACTTTTCTACATCACTGAGAATGACTACAGACATTCGGTTCTGAAACCTCAAAGCCATATCCCATATGATATCAATGGGTATGGCTACTATGGATTCTCGCCTTCTCAGTATCAAAAAATAACAAACTCCATCATGACATAGATCAGAAGAACCTATAACCTAACAAAATAAATAAAGCAAATTGAAAAATCGTTCTATGTCACCACCTAATCCTAGGCATACACAAACCGATATCCTCCAACATCCTGAGACCTTAACCAAAAAAACATAAGTCACAATAAAGAAAATAAAGAACACTTTAGACCAAAACACACCTTCCACAAAAGGGGAAGAGACTCCTAAGGATCTCAAGCTTTTGCCACCAGAGTGTCAAACGATCAAGTAGGTAGAACAAAGTGGACGCCCTACTTTTAATATTGAATAATAAATGAGAAAGATCAAATTTCTCATGCCTTTAATGGAATTGGTATAGAACCCAAACTACTATACACTAACACAAAAAATTATTCGTCCCTCTAAACAGATCACCCACAATGACATTGTCAATATTTAAGAAGACCATCTACATGTGTATTGAAGATCTCACATAGAGGAACAACATGATGATAGTCCTCCTTTCTATATTACCTTGAATGTGCCTCTCAAGTTCCTACAAAATTGCATGTTGGACTGAGGGGTTTCCCACAACCATTACATATAATTTTGACACCATTAGGAAAATCACGGCTAATATGAATCTCTCACAATTTGATGAAGTGTTCAAAAACATTGCCCTAAAATGTTGGAGTAAAAACAAACCCAAATATAATAGGAATCATGTATTACATTGCTTTAAAATTTATTTTCAAGCACTTACGCACTTTCCATAATTATTACTTTCACAAGCATAGTTTTGAAAATTGTGGCGTATCGAATCTTATGCTCTATCTTCTATCAGAAATGTGCAAATATATTAATGAAGGTAAAAAACCTAAAATATTTCTAGACCCTTTGTTGGAGGAATATTTCTGAATTGAAGGCCTCAAGTCACTGATTACTTGGGCCTCATCCTTTTGTTCATGGAGAAAGCTCCCTCTCTTTGTAGAAGCTTAATCCCTCTCTTTACAAATCTCATCTCATGAGAAGTGGATCTGAAAATTCATCCTCTTAGCATATAAGTTCAACACAAGCAAGAGGGTGAGAAAGGACTTTTTGAATGTAAACTTTTTTAGCTACCTATACCAATAGGTTTCATTTTTCATGGTTGGCAAGGGAAGTGCCAATATGATCTACTTTGGTAATCCAAAGATCTCATATTCTTGTGGAAGAAATATACTTGTTTGGTTAAATGTTGTCCTACTTCTGGATGGGTGATCCAATAGCCTAAGCTGGGTCATGCCATGTTTCAATTTTTGTTGTAGGTTAGAGAAAGAAACCCATCCAAACAGCTCAATCTTGGCAGGTAAAGTAGATAGGTAGTGAAAGAAGGTTCCCAACTGCTTAATCTAGGGCCTTGGAAGCAATAAGGGTAGCTTTAGATAGAAAATCAAAAGAAAGCCAAAGGTAAAGAAAAAGGCACAAAAGGGTTTGCAAATCTAAGTGCACCCTCCTTGGAGTAACAAAAAATGCTAGGCAATAGAGTGGGTAGGTAGATGGGGTTGCAGAAAGCATGGTTTGTGACATTTCACTGGCCTAAAGGAAAAGTAAAAACAGGATGCTAGTGCAGATGTTCTATTCACAGCAGTGTTACAACGACTTAATGAAGCGTGTCTAACTTCCAGTTTTCCCCATCTCCTTCATGACTAACATCCCTATGCCACCCAACTTCACAAAGAAGATCAAAGTATTTTGTTGGTTCTAGTTTCTTTAATAGCCACATTTCTTGTGCAAAATTATTTTCATTTTGATCTACTTCCTAAAAGACTAAGTTAATTTCATACAAACTCAGTATCCCCCCCCATCCACCTCTTTCATTCATTTTAAGTACTAACTTATTACTATCTAACTCCCCATACCCCCTATTCCCCTATTACTATGTAAAACTTGCAAAAAACCAAAAAAAAATCTAAGTATCCTACCCCCGAGCATTAAAGCTCTAGGTGTGATTTTGAAGGTCTTCATGCGCTAAAAAACATTTGAGCGCAACCCACAGAGCGCCAAAGAATTAATCCTAGGGATTAATCCAAGATTTGCTTGGGTTAATAGCCTTAAACCCTCTTTGATTATAAACCTTTGTAAAAAGCCATTTAACCCGCAAATGCTAAAAACAACCCGGAAAACCTACTTTTCCAAAGATTCCGCCAGGCGCAATTTTCAAAAGAAAATAATATTTAATTCTCCCCGCCGTCGAATATTGCCCGCGCACCTTATCACTCAGTCAACTGTCGGATCTGGGCCCTCCCATCCGATGGCCCACATCATATCGGACGGGCATCAGCACCCAAAAGTTACCTTCCGAGAAACTGTCAGAGGGTGACGTCAGGCCTCCGCCACGCGTTGCCCCCTAGAGTCTCTCGGAGCGCCCTCTGACAATACCGCGACCGTACGGAGGGTAGTCCGAGAAAAACCGCTTACCACTCCGCTAAACCGCTTGCCCACGCCATTGCCACGACTCGCCCACGTCACGTCCGTTTGGCGCCCTGTCAGCACCCCCGACCGCCAGCGCTCTTGCGTGTCTGCCACCTATGAAATCCCCGTGGACCACTCACTGACCGCCACGTCACCCGATGACGTCATGCTGACGTCACCCGACCTTGACCCCACCTGATGACATCATGCTGACATCATCCAAAAAGTGCGCCAATGAGCCAAAAGTCCATATTTAGCTGTTTTTTCGCGTTTTTCTCAGTTTCTCACTGAAAGAACCATTGCTCTCCTCTGCATGAGAATTACGTCCACTACCGCCAACCTGCTGAAATCGACCTGAAGAGCACTACTGCTTGCAACCCACCTGTACTTTTCACCATTACCGGAAATTCACCAGGTATTTACCCAGAGCATCCTTTCAGAGATAACTTACATCCATGTTTCTCCAAAACTGAATTCACAAGAGTAAAACAAACCTGTTTTTACCATTAAATTCCCGAGAAAACTAGCATTCCCCACAATTGAAAGGTCTAATTTCACCTGCTGAACCCACATACATCTACCCTTCCCCAAATTCCCATTTTGTCCGTGCATTCGTGGACTGTAAACCTAAAACAGCATAATTCACCAGGAAAACTGAGTTGCCTGCTCCTGACATCTATCAAATTACTCTTGTTAAGCATTCTGCACCATTATCACACCTCATTACCCTTTTTACCTCTGCAAAATTAACCCTTTGTGGTCTCTTGCCTGCTAAAACCAGTTCAGCACCAATTCATAACCACTGCTTAGCCATGAAGACACCAATAGTCCTAAATATTCAACCTCTGAATGCCCCACACAGAGAGCTGGAGTGGAAAGCCCTAGGTGATAAAGATTACCAGATGTTAGGACTCCATGCCCATGACAGCCAAGTTTAATATTCACCTGATGAATGAATTAAAGGCCCAACATCTCAGTGGGGCTGACACCTTGGGAATTTGGGATTCCCACATACCCATTTACAACTTCCCTCAAGTCAATGTCCTACCAGACTTGATAAAACAATGCATGTCAAGTTATGATCCCGGCCAAAGAGCTGTCCTCAGCCCCTCAGGCTCAGTACTATTCCATATCACCCCTGAGACTATCAATGAAATGCTGCACTTTCATACTACAAGGCCCCTTACTCCTCTTTCCCTCCAGGACCTGATAACAAAATGGGGAAACTTGTCCAGGGATAAGATTTCCAGGGTTAACCAATTGTTTATTCAGCCTGAGTATAAATCTATGATCGCTCCCCTTCCCATAGCATATCCATATCTTAATGATCTGGGGAAAATGATGGTAGATTTGATCACTTACATCCTGGGTTATGGGACATATGAGGATGTGGATGAAACCATCATAGCAATGTTGTCCATTTTCTCCCCAGGGATGCCTCCTACTGTACATTATGACTTTGCTACTTTCATTGCCAATAAGATTCATGAGAAATTTATGAATCTGGAGAGGGAAAAGGTGTTTAAATACACCAGATACATATATCATTTATTCTTATTCTATCAGCCTGATTCCTTCCCTGTCCCTCTAAAGAAGCTACATGCCCAGGGACGCCCAAGGTCGGTTGTGTTTTGGACTTCAGTTTGCCATCTTCTGCCTTATTCACCCTACACCTACTGTGAATTTATTGATCTGTTCATTCATCCAGCTATGACATTATTGTTGGGTGCCCCTCCCCCAAGATTGACAGATGAAATGCAGAGAATCCTTCAGCTCTCTAAGGCATACAACATTGGTGACTGGTACTTCTACCAACACCATACAGTAATCAGAGTATATGGATGTGAGATGAGTCCCTATAGGCTGCCAAAATATGTCCCTATGAGACTCTTCGCCCTAGAGTACTTCAGGAAATTTGGAAATGCAGACTTTGTCCATTTCCAAGCTAAAAACAAGAAGGTGCAGCTAAAAGTAAGAAATCAGCTGGGTCCCTTCTTGTACAATAAGAAGGAAGAAGGGTGGAAGGAAGCTGATAGGATTCTAGAGACTCTCAGACTTCAGACTAGCTTCAAGTGGGTGCCTTATGACCCTAATCACTTCATTTCGCTTAGGAGGATAAAGTATAAATTGGGTGGCTATGTCTATGTGAAAATCCCTCATGTTGAGAAGTATGCCAATGCCCTAAGCTGGGAAGAAGGCACATTAGAAGAGCCAATTAGCAAAGAAGAAATGCTAAGAAGAGAAACTAGCAATATTGAGAAAGAGGCTGACTTGGAAAATTGTGGGCATCTTTCTTCCTCCTGTCAGAGGCAAATTGGAGCAGCTCCCTCATCTTCCATAGCCCAGCAGCAAGTAGCCAGAGTTTCCCAACAAGAAGAAAATGAAGGCAAGGGCAAGGAGGTGGAGCAGGAACAATCACCTCCTAGAGCATATCAACAAACAAAGCAACAGATAGAAAAGGAGGTAGAGCAGCAACTAGAGCAGCAATAAGAACAACAAGAAGAGCCTCAAGGAGAGGGGCAGCCTATGCAACAAGAACAAATGGCTGAGGCCCCAGCACCTACTGAGCAACAGGCTCAATAGAAGATGCCTTCTGGGCAAGAGAAGATGGTGGAGACCTCAGTACTCCAGACTCCACAAAAAGTGGAAAAAGGAAAGAAGAGGGATAGAGAGCAGGAGACTCCCCTTACAATGTCCACTAATCAAGGGGAGAAAAGGCAAAGATTAAATCCCCTCTCTGAAGAAGAAATGCTTATGGGGCAATCAGTGATAATGGGCCCACCAAGCATGGAGGTATCCGCTAGTTCCTTTCAGTAGGAACCAGAGAGAAATCTTGGAGGAGAGGTCAACTCCTCAAGCCATCAAAGAAAAGCAGAGGTGAGCATCAAGCAATAGTTCACTGATATCAAGAGAAGAAATGAGCCACTTAGGCTCCAAATGTACAATCAGTTGCTAAAGATGGACCCCACAAATCAACAGAGGCTCATGGAAGCCTATGACATTTCAGAAGGAAAAATGACCATGAGTCATTTCAGGCCCACCACGGTGCAGCCACAGTCAGCTGCAGATTACATAAGAACGAACCTGGAGGTTCTTGCAAAAGACATTCACCCTATGGACCAAATAGAACTCCATAAGAAAACGGGTGAAATGGTCTATGCAACGTTGGCAGACAAGACAATGTTGGCAAAAGGCTGGAGAACAGCCTAAATAATACATCTGCCCAACTAGAGTTGGAGAAGGCATCCTCCTTGTCCAAAGACAACAGGATAAAGTCTTTGGAAGATATAATTATAGAGTTGGGGCATGACCCCAAGGATCCCAAAGCCATACAATCACTGCTGAAGATAAGGGATGCAGACCTGGCAGCCCTAAGAAAGAAAGTAAAGCTCCCAGCAACCATTCACCCCCAAACAGATGAGGTTTCTTAGCAGAAGCAAGAACAAGAAATAGATACATTGCTGGTAGCACTGCACAAACAACTAGTGCAGATAGAAGGGAGGTTGGAAGACACTGAGGCTGCACTACAGGCAACCCTACAGCAGAAAGAGGGAGGTCAAACCTCTCAGCCCCCTCCACAGGTTATTAACCTTGAGGAGCCTCCAAAGACCACTCCTCCTCACACAGAAGCAGCAGCAGCACCGTCTACATCAGCAGCAACACCATCAACATCAGCACTAGTAGCGTCTACAGAGTAGGCTCCAAGCCTGCACATGCAGAAATTGTTAAATGACATCCAGGCCCTAGAGGCCCAAATGACAGAACTGAATGGAGCCAAGGATGAGTTGGCCAAGCTAAATGAAAAATGTGATAAATCAAAGCAGAATGTGGCTGAGAAAGGGAGAGAAATAAAAACTCTCAAGGAAAGAATAAAAGAGCTGGAGAAGGAGCTCACCCTTCACAAAGTGGTGGGTGAGATCAGAAGAGTTTTATGGACCCACATTTGCCAATCAATAACGGACCAATGGCAATACATTGAAACCATTCAGGAGCAAATGGAGCTCATAGGTAAAGCACAAAGGGAAGTGCATGGAGAAAGGGCATCTCTATGTACTATGCCTGAGGTAGCCAACAGATTGATCAATGTGCTCAATAACAGGACAGGCCCTCAGCTGGCAGCAATTGGGATCACCAGCAGGATGAAGACTATCTAGCTAGTTAAGAGGGTCCTAACACTGAAAAGCTTGGTACAAACATTGGACAGAAGGAGCCAAGATATGCAAGCGGAGGTAAACAGGTTCATGGATAAGTTTTCTGCATTACAGGGCAGAGGTCTCCCTAGCGTACTCAACAGTGCAGGAAAACTTCTATCACATGAAGTTTATGAAAAGAGGGTGAACATATTTGCCACAAATTAGATCAACCAAGGATCAAGCAGCTCACAGGAAACAGGGCCAGCATCTGGGCAAAGTCTCTATGACAATAGAGAATCTGTTCTTTATTATGAATGAGATTAACCATCTGTTTGAAACGCCTTCGAATTTCTACAAATACACAGAGGCAGATGAGACCATGGATGAAATTTTGAGGCATCAATTGCCTACGCAGGATTGGTGGGCCTCCATGATACAATTATTATTATAAACAAGAGGCTTCATCTAAATTTTGTCATCAAAATATATAAGTCATCACCTTCAGAAAGTGTGATACACATACTATAACAGAAAGGTGGAATGAGCCACCTCAGCATGAAGATTCAGGCACCAAAAACAAAAACGACAGCTACAGGTAGCAGGGCCGAGAAAAAGCTTCAGCATGACAGAGCATAAAGACACATCATTCACATCAATCAGCGTTAAAGCAGAAACGCTCAGCCGACTCACTCTCTTCCAAAGGTCAAGAAGAGGTCTGACAGCATTAAAGACCATTTATCTTACACTCAGACTAGCAATAACTTTCTTATCTGATATTTGTAAAGTTGGTGAGCACAGTTAATGTATCAAATGACTCAGCATTGAGATATTTTGTAAACCCTATTGTATATATTCCCCCTCGCATACACTTCCAAGTGGTTGGTGATTATTGTTTTTTGGTTGTTTCTCTTATGAAGAACTGAGAACTCGGTTGTAACTTTCAGAAGGATGTGATTAATAAAGCTTGGAGTTTACAGGAACTGAGTCTTACTGGTGCATGTTGTGATTGGAACCATTGAACGCTACATGATTCTAGTGCTATGACCTTATATAATAAGTGTTTCTCTATCTCTGTTAATTTTTCTGTTATTTATTTTAAGTCATCCCTCTCACATGTTGTTCTGAGTCTAGGAAAGAAAGAAAAATAATAGCTCAGGATTTGTCCATGGAGACACCCTGATCTCAATCTAATTTCACTATAAATGTTTTTCATAACTTTCAACTGTTTAAATTGGAATTCTTAATTGCTCCAATAAGCTCTGAATACCTCACAGTCACTATTTGGTAATTCATTTATGCTACTAAGTAGGGATTATCATTAAAATTTATATCACACTGTTGGTAACTCCATATCTCATTGTTTCACTCACTAAATTGGAAATTATATTAACAATAGCCATCTAGCCTTGCAACAAAACTTTCTCCATCACAGGCACCAGAACTATCTCATTTTTCTGACTCCATATGCCCAATGGATTAGCATCTTCTGAACTCTTCATGCCCTTCTTACAACAAAATTTCATCAACTAAAGTCTCAAACAGGAAACTGAAACTTTAAACTAGCCCAAGATACTCACAAAGCATAACTGAAACTTAAAGAGAGAGCCCTCTCTGATTATAGATAGGCTAGGATCTATAATCCAAAGGTTGGTTAGTGGTTACCCTGGCTGTATTCCCTTGGGAGTCATAGGGAACAACCTGGGTGTTAACATAAATGGCGACTCCACTGGGGAAAACCTCAGGATTTTCCAAATACTGTATATTCCCTAAAGCTACAGGTGAAGCCTGAGAGCTAGCCAGGAAGCCTTCAAAACTGTTTTTGTTTTACATTAACAAGTTTACATAAAAGCTGCTTCAGTCTATCTTCATACTAGCTTTAGGACATACACAGCCATTTCAAAATCTTATCTGGTCCTTACAGATACAAGAAAACTCCAAAAATACTCAAAAAACAACTCAGAAGCTGGCTCCCAAGAAGAATCAGCGGTATACAAGGTCCAATCCTGACCCTAACCCACCAACTGTTTTTGAAAATCCTAACACAATGCATAAAAGCATTAGGAAGTAGCAAAAATAGGAGAATCCTTCTGACTTGAGCCCTGAGACAGTCCACCTTAACCCCGTTCTCACTCCAATCAAGGTTTTATTCTGGTCTACCCCTGGTTCCCCTAGTTCACCATCTACATCTCAAAGCCCTCCTTTTACACCTTCATCCACTTCACATGTTCCCTTGACCCACACTACAGTCTCTGTCATACCTAGTACCCCCATTGTCCCAGTAGTCCCTGTTGTCCTGGTTAACCCTATAAACCCTGAAAATATGGCCAATAGATATGCACCCCTACAGTTACCTGCTAATGCTGCAGCTCTACCTCATGACTACCAATCCAAGATCTCATACTTTGACTCTACTGGCCCTTTCACTGCCATTCAGCATGCTAGAAGGATGCAAGATCATTTTGAAAACTATGAAATTGATGATGACAGTTTAAGGATGAGAATTTTTGTTCAGAGCCTCACAGGGGATGTAAGAACTTGGTTCAGGTCACTCACTGCTAATACCATAACAACTCCTGATGAGCTTTACCATGCATTTACTAATAGATGGGAAAAGAAGAAAGATCCCTTGCACATACTGGGCGAATATGACACTATCAAATGAGGTCCTCAGGAGACCGTTCTGGAGTATTGTGCAAGATTCAATAATGTATACAACGCAATACCCCAGAATTTAAGACCTCCCTGATTTAGCACTATAAGCAAATTCCCTGATGTTTTGAACCCTGACATGGCAATATAGTTTGAAGGAAAGAGCCCCTGAAACCTTGAGGAATGCGCAAAAGGTTGTTTCAACAGTTGAGGCTAACCTAATTGCCAAGAGGAAAGGGCAAGATTGAAAAAGAGTCAACCTTCAAGAGAACCTCAGCTTTTGATAGAAACTGATGCATACTCACTTGCATGAAAAGGTTGGGTGACAGAGTGGAGATCGGTGGAGAGAAAGTCATCATGGGAAGCACCTCAACAGTACCATGGTCAGGAACCCAAATTTTAGGAGAATCAAAACCCAAACATTAGCAAGGCCAGTTCTGATCCAGAGATAAGACCTCCCTTCTAGGAAAACTATACTGAAGCATCCAATTCATGTGAGCAAGCAGATGACACCCACATTAACCTAATGGGCCTAAATGATGAGCAGCAAGTTTTCCTGAGTCATGAATATCATAAGGAGGATGACATCAAACAGTTCCAAACCAGGTCAGGTGAGTCATTTGACTTTAAACAAGGTTATGACACAGCCGTTTATGAAGTTCACAAGCAATACAAGCTAAGGAGCAGAACTATAAACGTAACACAGCCTGAAAAAGCAAAAGATAGCCTGCAACCTAAAAAAGCCATAGTTACAGAACCACAGGACAAAACTGATTCAGTTACAAATGAAATAATCGTTGAAGAAATAACTGAATTACTCCCCTCAAAACAAAAGCCAATGGCTGCACCACCTTTGCAGCCTAACCCAAATAGTGATCCTCAACAGATGAGTAAAAAGGATAAGTCTCATGATCAAGACAAAAATCAAGAGGAAAACTCAATAAACAAGGAAAAGGTTTTCACCCATAATGCCAAGATCCAAACTGAAAGACCATTTGACCTAGAAGCTGAAATTGGCAAATTGAAAATAGCTATCCCTCTTTCAGAATTAGCCAAGCATGACATTTACAAACAACAAATCAAGAAATCTCTTCAACTAACTCGTAACAAAGATAATGTCAATGTGTTAGACGATACCCTAGAATTACTTTTCGACCCAGAGGTTGATGGAAAGACAGCAGTCATAGGGATTTTACCATTCTATGTCAGCTTGCATGTTCATGATAAGATACTACATAATGCAATGTTTGACTCAGGCGCCTCTCACAACCTTATGCCTAAATCATTAATGGAGAGGCTCAACTTGGACATTACAAGACCTTATAAGGACCTATTTTCATTTGACTCCAGCCAAGTAAAATGTTTAGGCTTAATAAAAGATCTCTTTGTATCACTGGTCCAGTACCCAAATAAAACAATCCTAATGGATGTGGTAGTTGCTGATATCCCACCCAAATATGGAATGCTGTTATCAAGATCATGGGGGGCTAAACTCTAAGTTTCCCTACAATTAGACATGTCCTATGCCACCATTTCAGTCTTCGGTCAACCTAAGAGGCTATATAGGGAGTCACTAATGAAATACATGGTTAGCAGTGAAGACAAACCTCAAAACTTTCCCATATATGCTGTTCACTTTGATATAGACTCCTATATTCTCTTCAATGACAATACAGGTCCCACAAATGATGAAGAAACCCCAATAATTAAACAAGATCAGCATGTAAGTGAAGAAACTCCTGATCTAGAAACATTGGTTAATGAGTCAACAGATAAAAATGTTCAAGAAGACAAACCAAATGCAAGCCAAGACCTCAAATTGTTGATGCCAAGTCCCACAATAGTTGACAATGCCTCCCTTAGTCAAGAAATCCTATGGTTCCTTGAATTTGATGGATCAGTCAACAAATCTGGGGCATGGGCAGGGGTTTGGATACATAACAAACAAAACAATCATGCAGAGGCCGAGCCTATAGGTTAAACTTTAGGTGCACCAACAATATGGCTGAATATGAAGCCCTCTTACTAGGTCTTAAACTAGTAAAGTCCTTACAGGCCATAAAAGTTTCAATCCTAGGAGACTCAGACCTAATCATCCAACAAGTAAAAGGAAACTTTGTCACCAATGACAAAAGACTGAGATCTTATAGGTCTGCTGCTGCTGAAATCCTGAATTCCTTCACTAAATTCCAAATAACCAAAATTCCTATAACTCATAACCTTCATGCTCATAGTTTGGCCACCTTTGCAAGCACTTGCAAGCTACCTTTTGAACCCCAGCATTGCTTCGCAGCTGAGGTCAAACATAGACCTTCTGTCCCAAACAATGTCAAGGATTGGCAAGTGTTTGAGGATGACAAACAAATAAACAATTTCTTGACTCTACAACAAGAATTCGCAGGCCTAAACATTGATACAGAGGCTGCAAGTGATTCTCAAACACCAAGTGAACAACACCACACAAAAATCTCACTTGAAACAGCCAATCAAATGCTTTGTCCAACAAACTTTGACCAGGAGAAAATATGAGAACTTGAACAAATTCATTCTGAGGAAATAGTTGATACTGAAGCGGAAGTAATACAATGGAAAGACAATTTCCTTCCAACAGGCCTAGCTCCATTGGAGGACATTTTTGACTCAAATGATGTCCCTAGAAAGCCAAAATTGCAGCCCCTTAATGCTGCTATTGAAGAATGCAACATTGGAACTGTTTAAAAGCCCAAGATAATCAAATTGTCTGTATCTTTACCACCTGATCAAAAGCCTAAATACATTGACCTCTTTAAAGAATTCCAAGATGTCTTTGCATGGAGTTATGAGGATTTGAAATCCTATGATACCTCCATCATTCAACATACAATCCCTCTTAAGCTGAATCAGAAACCTTTTAAACAGAAATTGAGGAGGATCAATCCCATGCTTCTCCCCTCAATTGAAAAAGAGGTGCAAAAAATGTTTAAAGCTGGTATAATAGCACCAATTAGATTCTCAGAATGGATTTAAAATTTGGTCCCTACAAGAAAGAAAACTGGTGAAATCAGGCTTTGTGTTGATCTTAGGAACTTGAATCAAGTGTCCCTAAAAGATAATTACCCCTTACCCAAGATGGATCACATCCTGCAAAGAGTGGTAGGGGCATCAAGAATTTCTTTGCTTGATGGATTCTCAGGCTTCAACCAGATCCTAGTCCACCTTGATGATCAGGAAAAAACAGCATTTACAACCCCATGGGGAACCTTCAAATATGTCAAAATTCCTTTTGGGTTGAAAAATGCAGGAGCCACCTTTCAAAGGGCAATGGATATTGCCTTTTTCAAAGAAATCCGTGATTTCCTTGTCATCTACTTAGACGACCTCACACCTTTCTCAAAGTCTGACCCAGAGCATTTGAAACATCTTAGGCAAATATTCACAACTTGCAGGAAGTATGGGATTTCCTTAAATCCCAAGAAATCCCTGTTTGGACTGGAAGAAGGTAAGTTATTAGGTCATATCATTTCAAAGAATGGCATTAGGATTTACCCAGACAGAATACAGGCCATTTTGCAAATGCCCCACCCAAGAAACATCAAAGAATTACAAGCATTCCTGGGGAAGATCAACTTCCTCAGGAGATTCATCCCAAATTTGGCAGAATTAAGCAGATTATTAAATAACATGCTGAAAAAGGATTCAAAGGTAAAGTGGACAGTAGAAGAAAATCAAGCATTTGAAGGAATAAAGTTGGCCCTTACACAAACTCCAGTCTTAACAAATCCTCAATTTGACAAAGAGTTTATCATCTTCTCTTTTGCTTCCCAGCATACTATTGCTATTGTCCTATTACAGAAAGATGACCAAGGAAATGAGAGACCTATTG
>APFE030103086.1:0-53070 GCA_000404065.3 Pinus taeda | reverse complement strand
CCTCATACAAGCATGAATACAGTCATCTCCAAGTAATTTTTCCATGTCCTCAAAATGTGCAATGGCCTGAACCTGATCATTGATATACTTAGGGGCACTTTGAGGATCATTTTCAAGCAACTAGTGTGTTCTGATGAGAGCCATGGGGTCTAATGGCTCAGCTCTGATCATTAAGGGTTCATTTTTCTCTTTTGCCATCAACTTTTTGCTTTTTGTTACCCTTTTCTCCTCATGATTCATCCATGATGCCATAGCCATCAGTTGCAAGTCCCCTAGTCTAGCATTGGGGTCCCATAGGTTCATACCAGTGAGGGCCATGTTATGCTAATAGAACTCTACTATCTTTGCCTTGTCTTCTATTGAGCTTTGGTCACATAGGTCCATGAACTGTCTGTAATCCTAAAAAGACATTGTGCCTCTCTGTGCCAATGTCTTGATCTAAAATTATAGCCACTGGTCTTTGAGGTATATTCCATATGATTTTGCTAGTGTTTTGCACTGTAGTACCTCCATAGACCAGCTGGCCATGCATGCCAATTGTGTTTCCTTTTCTTGCAGTTGTCTTCTTAGCAACTCATTTTCTATTTCCAAGTGAGTTCTTCTGATTGCCTCTCTATGTATTACAATACTTAATTCCTTGCCCATCTCTCTAAGTTGGTTCTCCATGTGGCCAATATCCTCTACCCCCTTGGATTTGGAAAATTGCATCCATCTATGGCTCCTTATTCTTTCTTTCTCTAGCTCAAAGAAAAAGTGGGATTGCAAATTTCTGTGGAATGATTTTTCCCCCCTCAAGAAGATTGTAGTAAAAGCCCAAGGCTAGGGGTCAGGTTCTTGGGTCTTTTTTGTGTCCTCCTTCCCCTTTGGCTATTCTTCTACCCTTTTCTCAAGTTTTTCGGTCACCTGTAGCTTAATTAGGGTCTCCTGTAGAACAGTCCGTGCCTCTTGTAGAGTTGTCTTTGAGTCCTGTAGTTGCACTCTCTCCTTCCAGGTGGAAGATCTGGGGCTTCTTCTTTCATATTTGATGGGGGTTTTAGAGGGAGATTCTTCTCCTTTAACAGTGCGTGAATCTTCAATTACAATAGGCACTATTGAAGATGGCTGCGGTTTTCCTATTTTTATCCTTGTGATTTTTCGAGCCCTGAAATACATTGATGTTCGCCTCTTCCTTTTTTGTTTGGGTTTAACTGGGGTGCTAAGGGTAGCAAGAGTAGCTGTTGTCTCCCTTTCTAGCGTCTCAGGAGACACTTCTGTCTTCTCTGCCGCTTTTTCCTCTCCTTTTGTCTTTTCTGTCTCTGCTGGCTTTGTTTCCTCTTGCTTTGTTTTGGTTCCTTCCTCCTCTGGTTTAGTTTCCTCCTTCTTTGTTTTGGTATCTTCCTCCTCTGTTTGTTCCTTAGCTTCCTCCCCTTCTTCTCATTTCTACTCTTACCCCTCACTTTCAGAAGGAATGTGGTCATATGTGAGGGCCTTTATATCATCTTCTCTTGTCATATTTCTGAAGATTTCCCATGCTATTGGGATTGTGAAGGTATGAAGGGCTTCTTCCACTAATAGTTTAATTAACCCATGGTGAGCCAACTGATCTGGACCTCCTGTATTTAACTTAATGCTGAAGTCTATAAGGGACTGCAGGAGAAAATAGGGGATGCTGAGTTTTTGGGTGTGGGAGTGTCCATGCTATATCTCAGCTCATGGAGAAGTCTAAAATGGTAGCCATAAACTATGTTATACCTCCCTTCATAGGAAATATACTTGATGATTTGGTAACTGACCTCATCCCAAGGGTAAGGTATGCTTTTCCTTCTAATTCCATTTTTTTCTTCTACAGGATGTTCATTTGGTTGGAAGAAGGTTTTCTTGGCAACTTGTCCCATTAGGTTTTCATCTTTGCTCCAAGGTAATCCAAGGGGAAGGTTGGTAACTCTACCGATAAATTCTGGGGTGATTTCCATGGTGAGACCCCTAAAATTAATAGTGACATGGGTCTTTGAGTGAGGTACTAAAGCGAAGGCAAACTCCTGAGCCACTTCTTCATCAAATCCTCAAAATTTGTCGAAAAATGGCATCCAATTGGCTCTGGTGAAAATGGCTACCACCTCAGGATGTTCATGGACCCTGACTGAATTTGTGGGTTCCTTCCTCATGAATCCCCCTATCATTTTGCTTATACCCTTTTAGAACACCCCAGGTGGAGATGGAGACAAAAATTTTGAAGAAGCAGGAAACGGAGAAAAACTGTGTTTTTTTAAGAAACAGGCAGAATTGTTTTATGGAATTTTTCTTCTTCTACAGGCTTAATTTCTCCTTAAAATTGTATCATTTCTTGCACATATTAATATTCAAGGTGGTTCTCTATATAGCCTACCTCTTTAAGCCAGAATGTGATCAAAAAACCCCGTGTTTCCTCCTTAAAAACTGCTTACTGCCCCTCCTATAGAACTCGTTGTAGGTGCTCCTGTAAAACCTGTTACTGCTCCTGTAGAACCTGTTACTGCTCCTGTAGAACCTGTTACTGCTCTTGTAGAATGTCGATAGTAGAAAGATGGCTAAAAATGATAGAGGATGATGGTTTTGAGGTTATGGTGGTGGTATAGAGCTTGCTGCAGCTAAGTGGATGAGGATAAAATGGAAGGAAGGGTGGTGAAGGAGTTTCGAGGAGGAGTATTTATGTCTTCTTTGAGATATTTCCAGTGATAAGGAGAGCTGGCAAAAAGGTATGTTGCCATATTTGGACCGTTGGTCCCCACTTCCTTTTCATCATGACTCCTCATGACTCCTTCCCGCAATCACTTTTCATCATTGCATTGGAGTTTGTATACCCTCCACTACATGTCCTTTGGATTTTCTATGAGTTGACTAGGCACACGTGTGGTGGCATCTTCAGATGAGTGCAGTCGACTGGATGAGGGTGGCCAGTTAACTGGCAACCTTGTCTCGTTCAACCCTAACCATCTCATTCGCTTATGCATATTTTTGAATTACATAGATGCAACAGAGGAGAGGGTTAGACACTTACCTGCAAGTCGAATGTTCGTGCTGTAGTGCATCTTGGTTCCTTTGTTGCTGCATGCCCGTATTTCAGTTGCTACATGCCTATATCTCCTCTATTGTATGCTTTCTGCTCCTTGATGTGTGGCTTGTTTACTTTGTGCAGGTACCCTCTGGCTAGATCTGGCTTCAGACATCCCATTCAATCCTATGGCTACACCTATTTTTTTGTTGTGGCTTGATTTTAAGGGTATCGGCTGCTACAGGAAATCCTATAGGAGCTCCTATAGTTGCTTCTCCCTTTAAAAATTTTAGCTGATTCTTGTGTTGGGAGCTGTGAGGATGCTACCAGAGATACTGATAGTGATGGAGAGGTATTTTGTAAGCTACAAGTGAGCTTTGGAGGTGTTGTTCTTTTTATTTCTTTGTTTTTTCTAAACTGGTTTCTGTGTTTTTTTAGCAGGAAAGAAAGAAATCCATGATAATGAGGGCTGGATGGCCAGGAGGGTGGATAGTTGTAGGAGGGCCTACATGCTCTTCATGAAACTTCCCAGCTCCTCAACTATTTTTAAAATCCATTTCGATCTCTCTGTGATTTCTACAGGAGCCTCCTGTAGAACACACAGGGCCTCTTGTAGGATACACAGTGTTCAGAAAAAACACACAATGAGGTGGAAGAAAGCTCAGAAATGATTGAGAAGAGTATGGAGGACGTGAAATAGGCTTTGTGGCATCTTCTCTTGCGTCCTGTGGTCCACCTGTAACCTGCAATGCATTTTAAAAGTCAATTTCCTCTTCCTTCTTTTCTCTGTTTTTTTTTGTGTTTTTTTTTTTTTCTTAAAGACAACTAGGGTGCCTCAAGGAGGTTTTCACCCTAATTTCCTACCTTGGGTGCCTCCAAGGGAGGTTTTAACCCAGGGATCTTATTCTCTCTTTTTTTGTTTTTGTCATCACTAGGCCACCTCAAAAGAGGTTTTCAACCCAATGATGGGACTTAAGCGCCTCATGGAGGTTTTCACTTGAGTCCTTATTATTTTTCTTTTTTCTACTTCTATAGTGAGTGGGTGGAGTGGAGGCTGAGTCCTGCTCCACTACCAACAATGTCTTATTCAGGTCTTCAATGAACTCTCACTTGGAGAGGGGCTTCTTGTAAATTTTCAACTTATATCCATTGACAAACACGGGGATGGCTTCCTCATCAATGGTTCTGATCAAAACTAAACCATTGTCATTGCATTTTTCCATAGTGTAGGGTCCCAGCCATCTTTTCCTCAACTTTCCTTTGAAATCTTTACAACTTGAGCCATAGAGGAGTGCCCAATCTCCCTCCTGGAATTGCTTCTCCTTGATATTTTTATCATGCCATATTTTCCTTCGAAGCTAGACTACCTCGGTGTGGAGAAGGGTCTGCAATATTTGTTCATCCAATCCATTACACTAGAGTAGCCTTTCCCTCTATGCACGACTAAGGTCTAGGTCCAATTGAGCTTCCATCCTCATTCAAATTCTATTGACAACAAAGCCTTCTTCCCATAGACTAGTTCATAGCATGTGAACCCTGTGGTGGTCTTCCATGTTGTGTTGTAGGCCCAGGTGGCCTCAATTAGTCTATCTACACAATATTTTCTGTTGTTGCTCACTACCTTGGTCAGAATTCCTTCCAAATCTCTCTTAGTGACGTCCATTCCACCTGCCCATTAGCTTGTGGATGGTAAGGGGTGGAAGTCTTGTGCTTGATTCTATGATGTGTGAGCAGGTCTTCAATCAAATTGGAAGTGAACTGACTGCCTTGATCTATAACCAGTTATCTTAGATACCCAAAATTATAGAATATGTTTTCTCTTAAAAACTCAGCTACTTTTTCCACTGTTGCTGCCTTGATTTCTTTTGTCTCTGCCCATTTTGTCAGATAATCAGTGCACACAATGATGTATTGCCTCTGTTTTGAAGGAGAGTTGATAGGGCCCACAAAGTCCATTCCCCACTTCTCAAATGGTTCAAAGGTCACTTGAGGTTGCATGGGCATCTCATCCTTTGTAGTAGGTTTCCCCATCCTTTGGCACCAATCACATTGGCTGGTATATCTCTTCACATCTTGATGAAGAGTGGGCCAATAGTAACCTGCTTGCAAGATTTTGAAGGCACTCCTTTTTTCTGCAAAATGGCCTCCACAAGGCCTGTCATGACAGGTTAGGAGAATGTCAAAAACTTCCTCCTCCCTAACACATCTTCTCAAGATCTAATCTAGGCCGAGAAGAGATTGCCCCCAATCCAAGTGAAAGGGGCGCTTTTCCTAAGGATATTTCTCTTCTCTTTTGAGGACAGGTGTGGTGGGAATTGTATTGAACCCAAGTAAATTTCTATTTCAGCGAACCATGGAGAGAGTACTGAGGTAGCAAATAGGTGCTCACCTGGCATTTGATCATCCACCATTCCTTCCTCACTTGCAAGCAAATTTACTCTAGACAAAAAGTTAGCAACAACATTTTCTTTACCAAGCTTATCAACAATGGTTAAATCAAACTGCTGCAGCAAAAGCAACCATCTAATAATGTGAGCATTTACATCTAGTTTATTCACTGAATACCTAATTGCAACATGATCTGTGTGTACAAAGGTTTGATATTCTGTGATGTAATGTTTGAATTTATTTAAGGAATGCACTACAGCTAGGAGTTCCTTCTCAGTGACCGTGTAGTTTAACTTTGCCTTTGACAAATTTTTACTTATAAAGTATATGGCATAAGGTAAATTTTCATCAATTTGTCCCAAGGCTACTCCTATTGCTTTGTTCGAGGCATCTGTGTGAATGTGGAAAGGTAGGGCCCAGTTTGGGCCTCTCAAAATTGGGGCAGTCACAAGTTTGCTTTTCAAGGTATCAAGGGCTTCTTGAAAGTTTTCAGTCCATATGAACTTGACATCTTTTCCCAAAAGACCAAACAACGGAGAGGCTAACTTACTGAAATCTTTAATGAATCTTCTATAATATCCTGTTAAGCCTAGGAAACTTTGGACATCTCTCACCTTTTGAGGAGGTGGGACCCTTTGGATGATGGCAATTTTGTTGGAGTCCACCTGCAATCCTTATTGAGATATTGCATGACCTAGCATGGTCCCTTCAGTCATAAAAAATTCACATTTTTCCAGACTGAGGGACAGGTTCATTTCAATACACTTGTCCAAAAATTTTCCTAGGTTAGATAAAGCTTCTTGAAAGTTAGAACCATGAGTAAAATCATCCATATATATTTCCACCGCATCATGAACCAGTTCATAAAATATATTCAATATTGCTCTCTAGAAAGTGGCTGGAGTGTTGCACAAATGAAAAGGAAGGACCCGGTATGCAAAGGTACCCCAAGGACAAGTGAAAGTGGTATTATCTTGGTCTTCCGGGCTTATTTGAATCTGATTGTACCCGCTAAACCCATCTAGGGAGGAGAAATTTTTTCCCCGCCAGACCATCTAACACTTAATCTGTGAAAGTCAAAGGAAAATGGTCCCTTTTAGTGGCCTTGTTCAGTTCCAGATAATCAACACAGATTCTCCACTTACCATTTTTCTTTGGCACTAGCACCAAAGGAGAGACCCATTCACTATCAGAGATGGGGTAGATGAATCATGCATCAAGTAGTTTTTGCAATTCTTCCTTAACAATGTCTTTAAGAGCTGGATTCATCCTCCTTTGAGGCTACCTCACTAGTTTGCAATCTTCCTTAATGTATATATCATGAGTACATACTGAAGGGTGCACTCGCTTCATCTCCTTATAACTCCAAGAGAAGGCATCTAAATGTTTTCTTAATAAGCTGCACAGTTCCTTCTCCTGGGAGGTGGATAGGGATGAGTTGATTTTCAAGGTTCTTTCTGGGCTGAACTCTATATTCTTAACATGGAGAGAGGTCAGGTCGGCCACATAGAGATCAATTAGGGGATTTTCTTGGGTTTCTTTCACTAGGTCTTCTAATAGCAAAATACTGGGGGGTGGATTCTGAATTAAATTTCCAATGATGTCATCCTAATTTTTTGGTTTCCCCCCATGACAGTTTCTACTACAAACAGTGGTACAGAATAGACTTCATCCTCATCCTCCTCCTCCAACCAAAGAGGTAGATCATGTTCTAGTAGGGGTTGAGCAGGAGGGTATAGGATTAGCTGCTTGGACATATGCCCATTCTTGATGGTCATGTTCCCAGCCCGACAATTGATGTAAGCATCGGTAGTGGCCAACCAGGGTCTTCCCAGGATGAGAGGATACCCAGTGAGCTTTGCCTTTGGATGGAGAACCAAGAAATCAGCAGGGTACTCCCAAGAATCAATGGAGACCATCACATCCTCCACAATCCCTTCAGGGGTCACAATGGAGCGGTCTACTAGCTGCAATCTGTCGTGGTCTTTCTCAAGGAGCCCTGGAGTTTGAGCTTGAGCATGGTTTCCTTTGTTATCACATTAATGGAAGCTCGTATATCAATCAAGGTATGTGGGATCATGGTACCATTGATGTGGACATCAACTACTGGGCTTCCAGGATCTAGATATTTTGGACAGATTAGCTGCCCCAACATCAGGTCAGAAAGTTGTCCTATGACATTGATGGTTGGGGTATCTCATTTGCACCTGCCTGGATGCATGAATAACTTCTCTTTGATCATCTTATTGTATATAGGCACATCCTTTATGGCTTGGAGAAGTGGTATCTTTACACATAATTGTTTCAATTCTCCCAGAAGTTCAGTTTCTTCTGGGGTGGGCTGTGTTGTCCCAGATAGTCTCTCATGAAAGGGTGGAATTGCTTTTGGTTCACTTTCCTCTTTATCTTCCTCAACCTCTTGAGGGGGAGGCTGGCTATCTAGGAGAACCTTCCTAGATCATAGGTTAATCTCTTAAATCTCCACAACATAGGTTAGGCATGATGGTTCCCCACTATATACTTGTTGAGCCTGTCTGTTGTTCAGGTTTTGGTTCGGTTGAGCAGGCATTTGGAGTTGCCTTCGTGGAGTAGGAGGCAGTGGTTGTGGTTGAGTAGGTGGTGAAGGAAAAAGAGCAGGAGGAGAGTTGTATTGGAGCCTCCACCCCTGATGAGATGCATTCCACTGAGGTTGTAGCTGAGCATAGGAGTGAAATGAATGAGCGATTGCTTGGGCATGATATTGAGATATATAGGACCAAGGAGGAGGCATGGAACAGGAAGGATGATGAGGGGGGGCCCAAGAAGGTATGGATGTGGCTTGATTGGGGTTGCAGTATGCTTGAGATGTCCCTTTCATTCCCTGCTAGTATGGTCTAGGTCCATGCAGTGTCCTTTGGTTCATGAAATAGAGTGGTTTAGTGGCTCCTTCGGCCCCTTGGTATATAGCTTTAAGTCTGGGCAAGGAATGGCACTTATCTATAGAATGATCTTCTTCATAGATTGAACAAACCTCTATAGAGTTCAATAGACATTCATTCCTAGGATGCCTCCTGGTGCACCTAAGACAAAAAATTGCCAAAGCCCTCTCTACTTCCTCTTTTTTCCTTTTGATATGCAAGGTATCCATTTGCATGGAAAGATTCTGCAGCGTCTTGCTCTTGAAGTCTTCCAACATGTTTCCAAGTTCACCTTTTATGGATGAACTGGATGAGGAGGTATTGGCTATGGGTTGGCTCCCCCTACCTCTCTTTTTGGCTGCCCTAGAATGGTTTCTAAAAAGATTCTTTATGTCTTCATAAGGTATTTGGTAGATGTCTCCCCCAGCCAGCAGATGGGAGTGTCTATAATGTCTTCCGGAATTCCCCTGAGCAAGACCAACTTCAGCGATTTTGGGTCAAGTGTGCACCTGGCCCTTTTATAACTGAGTTGGAACCTCTCTTCATAATCTTCCAATGATCCATCACTTCCAATGGTCATTCAGAAGGTTTCTTCCTTGGTGTATTTTGACCTACAATAGTCTTGATATTTGTTATTGAAGGCTTACTGCATCTGAGCCCAAGTTGTGATGTTATTGCCAGGTAACCCCATGAACCAGCACAATGTTGCATCCTTGAGGGTAGAAGGAAATAGTTTCAACTTTTTCTCATGTTCTACATAGTCATAGGTTTGACAGATAACAACAAACTCAAACAAAAAGGTGCCAATATCTTCTGTAGTCAATCGATGGAAGTGAGGTAGGGATGAAGGGCTTATGTTTTTCATTTTAGTGTCCCCATTGGTCTCTCCGATGGGAAAGGTACCCTCTACTCTTTCTCCATTCCCCCTAGCATTTTCGTTTTCAGCCATTGTCTCAGGAGGGATGTTTTCTTCTTCTTCTTCCCCTAGAGGTTCTTCAAATATCTTTGGTTGTTCACCTAAAGGTTCTTCTTGATCACTGCCACTGAAGAAGAAAGAAGGGTGGCTATGTGATGTGGTGGGGGTGTTGGGTAAGAATTTTCCTGAATTATCTCTGTTCCTATGAGGCATAAAACGAAATATTTTTTTTTGGTGGTTTTTTATTTTTTCTACTTGTACCTGCAAAGCCAAATTGATTGAACAAACAAATTGCAACTAACTGAAATGAAATTGCAGAACTGAAAAGGAAAGCAAATGAAATGAAGCAAGGAAATGACTAATCTACTTTTGTTGGAATGGAAATTGCAGAATTGAAATGAAAGCAAGGAAATGGATAATCTACTTTTACTGGAATGGAAATTACAGAATTAAAATGAAAGCAAGGAAATGGCTAATTTTCTTTTGCTGGAATTGAAATTGCAGAATTGAAACAAAAGCAAGGAAATGCAGAAATTGAAAGAAAAAACTACTCTACTTTTGTTGAAATAAACTACTTAGTAGAATGTTGCAATAGGAAATAGAAGAAAAGAAGTAGTCACAAAAAACTCTGACGCTTCCTCGGTAACGGTACCAAAATGTGGTGGGCACCAGTATTGCAGCAATAATGTTGCAACTCTTGGGCTTCCTACTTTACTTTTATCAACCCGTTAGTTCGTAACAAACTTGGAAGCGACGGTGATGTATGCACAAGTACTAGTTCTTATTGCAGGCTGTCACTTGGTCAGCTGGTGCAAGATCACTAGGAGCTCAAGCAAACTTCTATGAATTCCATATGAAGCTTTTTATGTGATGAAAGAAAGGAAAGCTTACCCTAGAGAGGCTACTCTACTTACAGAAAGAGAAGGAAGACTGAAATGTGAAGTAAACCTAGCAAACCCTAATTAACCAACTAATCCTACTTTTGTAGAAAGAGAGATGAAAAAACTTAAAATGAATGTCATTACCTACTTAGGAAGTAAAAAACATCTACTCAAGCTATTTCTAGAAGGAAATTAGAAAAAAACATCTTTTTGTATTTTTATGTATTTTTAAGTGAAATTGCCATGCATGTAATTTATTTATTTGTGAATGTGGCAGTGATTAGGTGGCGATGGAGGGCGACTTTGGAGTTTGCAGAGGTGTAAGAGGTGTGGAGGGGTCCTAGGATGTCCCAAGTGGAATTCTGGAGGATTTCCCTGCAATCGGACTTTAAAAAGACACCTACAGGAAAATATACAGGAGGCCGCAGGGGATCTACAAGAGGTCTACAGGAGGATGCTGAGAGTTGTTTTAGAGGTTTCGAAGGTAGGAAAATGGTTGGAAAGGGTAGCTGATGGATAAGAGGATGTGTTAAGGTGTCTAAGGTTCATCAAGGAGGATTAAGGAAGAGAAATATTGTTGGACTTGTTCAAGGAAAGAGGGGAAAGTTCATGAGAAAAGTGCAGAAAATTAAGGCAGATTTGTGAGGGACTTTGGATCACCTGTGGAACATGGATCAAAGAGAGATGATGAGGGATGATTGGTTGACTTCTTGTGAGTAGATATGTACTACAAGAGAACTAAAAATAAAACACTGAGACTAAACAAGCAAAGAAACTAGCTACACTAAAAATACAGAACTGTTCATCAAGCTAGTCTAAATTCTGATCTAGGAAAGTAATGTTGAACAATGTTATACGGAAAGAAAACATGGAAGGGAATTTATTGCAAAGATAGAAATGAGCATGATGAAATAGATTTACAGCAAATCATGAACCTTCTAACAAGTTGCAACACTACAAATCCTATGGCAAAGGCAAATCTCAGTTTTTTTGTGGCAGGAAGAGGGTCTTGGCCTCAGTTCATAGTCCCAAAGGGAGGAAAGGAGGCAAAGGCTCTGTTTATGGCCTTTTTGTATCTTTTTCCTTATCAATATTAAACCTGCTACAACAAACTGAAATGGGAACATCCTTTTAAATCACCAAAAGTAACCTATCCTTAACCAAGAAAGAACTCTATCTAACAATAATGAATTCATAAACTGAAACAAAACATATAATACAAAACAAGAGGTGCTTGGCTGCATGGATTGGGACCTAACCCAAGAGCTTCAGCCCTCTGATGTAACTCAGTGCTAGCTCAAAAACAATCTCATCTTCATTATCAAAATAAGAGTAAGATTACATGAAACTATCTACAAAAGTAAGCTCGAGGTGGAGCAGAGCAAAGCTGAAAAAAGAGTGCGAAAATTTGACTAACATCCAACAACCTAATAAGGACCTAGGCCTCTCTACTTATACAACTGGAGCTCCCAACAGCTCCCTTAGAATCAGGAAGGCTTGGCTCCCAAACTTGCGATAGACAGTATTTATCTTCCACTTGCTCAGCGGCCTCTTTGGTGCATTGATGTGGCTGCTTGTGCTCTGAGCTTTATGAAGGAGAATTTGAAGTAGGGAGTCATAAATGAGGGGGACACCCTCCTATTAATCCTCTCCCTTGTCTGCTTTGAATAGTTGCTACCAAATGTTCATTAAATCTTTGACTTTGTCTCTAAAATTGACCAAAAATCTGCATTAAGCACACATTAGACTTCAAGGCATAATGACCAACCCAACTCACTCTATTAGCATAAATATAATAAAAAACATGCAATAAAATAATGAGAATGGTGGATTAAGCTAAGTTAGGAGGCAAAATGAGTCCATATAATTACTCATTTATGGGGCTCATCAATGGCTTCACCAAGGGCACTTCACAATGCTCAGGCTATGGTGACTCTCCAGCTCGATCGCCATAATCAGTGCCTTCACAATGGCCTCAGCCCTTTTATTCACCAACAGACCCCAGGGAGTTTACACCCCCCTGCCGCTCAAGGGATGTAGATCATGCATTTGGTTGTCGATGCGAGCATTCAGTGGCCAGTTTCTATAGAGAATGTTGTGGTTTCTCAAGAGAAAACTGAGCCACCACCTGCCATTCAAATTCCACGCGATCTGTGCACCACCCCAATCAAGAACCCCGCAAGAAAATGAAGATTGATCTAACTTGGAAGTCCCAAGGCTGAGTCCTGTCCGGGTCGATTTGAAAAACAAATGGGGTAGACTTGATAAGTGCAGAGACCAAATTTGCTTGCCCTTTGATGTGATGTTGCTACTTTTTCAATCAATCAATCAATCTGTGGCATCCATCTCTGCATCTTCACACGTGGTTCTTACGTAATAGTTCCACAATGTTTCAACTTTAAATCCAAGATCTCCATTGGCTCCAATACCACATGTTGAAACCACTCAGCCATATTAAACACACACATTAATCAAACCAACAACACACAAAAGACAAACTGGCGGAAAAGGCAGAGAGCCATCATGTGGTCTGTTGTGCTCATGTATATATGTCTTTTTATTCAAATAATTTAAGAATACATTTAAATACATGAGAAAGTGGTCTTAAGATAGTGCGTCTATCTTAGACTCACTTGGTTGAGACAATTTCACAACTTACACACTAATTTAGGAGAGCTAGTTGGATATAATCTCTCATCCAAACTAGAATCCTTAGTTTGAGGAATTCTCATGATTTTATTTATTTAATTTAATATTTGGATTTATTATTGATTTTTAAGAGAGTGAGGCTAACAAGGACACATATTCCAAGATGAATGTTGGAAAAAACATGCTAGTCTAGGTGTTCATTTGGTTTATTATGGCTAAGGAAATTGAAAAAGTATTCGGAAAGGAAAGAGGCATTAATTGACATTTTATTTATGAAAATAATGGAAAATAAGAGAAAAGGAAGGTAATATGTCACATATTGCATGTGAGGAGGAAAATGAAGGGAAAATAATGGAAATTGAAGAAAATAGAGGCCTCATTAATAAAAAGGATTTTGAGGATCAATTCACAACATTTTTGTCAACTTAGTTTTAGAGCTCTCTCCCTATTCTCTTTATTCTCTCATTCTCTCATACACTAAGAGTATTCTTGGAGAACTCTAGAATTGGAGGAAGGAAGGAAAATGAAGAGAAAGAAAGCATAGGGAAGCAAAGATCAAGCAAGGAAGAGCAAGATCAAGCGGCTGTAGTGGGATTACTTGCACGTATCGAGTTGCATTTATGATTTTCTTGCTAGTTCTGGCATGCATGGTACATGCATGTGTGTTCTTGGTTCTCTTGTTGTCATGGGAATGGGTTTTTCTAGGTGTGACAGTGGTTTTCAACATTTCCTTGCCATTTCTATATAATCATGGTATGATGGGGTTTTTCTTACGTGGCTGAGCTAGATTTTCGAATGGTTTAGAAATTGAGTGGGGTGGTCTTAGGAAATCACAAGGCCTAGGAATCCCTTAAACGGTAATGGTGGGATACACGATAAAGCCTAATTGTGAATGCTTTCTTTGGGTCTAGCAATCCCTTGACGAGTAATGGTAGGATACATGGTAAAGCCTAGAGGGTAGAGATGGAAAAATCCTCATGATTTAGGTGGAGAGATCTAGAGGCATCCATGCTTGTTTAGGCCTAGTGATCTCTTGACTGGTATATGGTGGGATTGCAGTAAATCTTGTAATGTATGTTTATTGTTTGGACCTGGGAATCCCTTGGCAGGATACACGATAAATCCTAAGGAAGCCTTGGTGGGTTTTGTTGTGAGTCCCACATTCATGCTTACAATATGGCACGGGGTGATTGGCTAAAATAAATATTTGGTTCATCACAATCTATGGTCAGGTGGTAATAACAGGTGAGAATAATCTACGTTTTTACATGTCCAAACTCCTTCACAAATACCATCATTTAGGATTGTAGAAGATGAGTGATTGATGAGGTAACAAGTTGTCCTTACTTCTTCTGCCCAAAAGTGCTTTTCCAATTTGGAATTTGACAACATACTCCTCACCTTCTCCATAATAGCATGATTCATCCTTTCTGTAGTACCATTTTGCTGTGGAGTACCAGGCACAATATTCTCATGTTTAATGCCAAACCTATTACAATAATTCTTGAATGCATTATAGCAATACTCCCCACCATTATCAGTTCTCAAATGTTTGAGAAATTTATTAGTCTCCCTTTTAACAACAACATAGAATTTCTAAAATATCTCAAATACATCACCTTTAATTTTCATAAGGTAGGCCCAAACATTCTTGGATTCATCATCTATGAATGTCACAAAATATGAGGCTCCTCCTAAAGACTTCAGATTCAGTGGCCCAAACACATTAGAGTGTACTAATTCTAACAAATTTATTTTCCTTTCATGACCACCTCTCATAAAAGAAGCCCTTCTTTTCCTACTGCAAATACAATGTTCACAAAGATCAAGTTCATAGGATTTCAAACCTATAACTATATTTTTACTAACAAGAACTTTTAGGCCCATTTCACTCATGTGGCCCAAGCGCTTATGCCATAACTCCACCAAGTTTTCTTCTTTTGCAACAAGAATTGCATCTGATATCTCTATTGTTTCCCTCATTGCATACAAGGTTCTTGTCTTGGATCCTTTAGCCAACACCAATTACCCTTTAGTAATTTTCTAGCCACCTTTCCCAAAGGTTGTTAAGTAGCCTTCATCATCCAATCGTCCCATAGAGAACAAACTCATAAGCATCTCCGAGGACATGCCTAACCTATTTCATCAAGAAGGAAATGCTCCCCCGCTGAATCACCTTCCTTCATCTTGAGATTGTATAGCTTCTTCATTAAGAAGACTTTGTTTGATGTCGTGTTCTTCTCATATAGATCATGCACGTTTTTCATAATCTTTTTGTTGTCTTCTCTCCAACGACATTAAAATATACGTTCTTTGGAAAATACTTACAGATTGTGGTGATGGATTTTCTATCCAACTTATTCCATTATTCGTCCATCATGGATGAGGACTTCTTCAATACTCCCTCAATAGACAAATACTGAACCTTTAAAATCAATATGTCTTCGATAATTGAACAATAAAATATTCCCCACAGAGAAAACAAGATTTAATATAAAAAACATTACTCAGGCACAGTGGGGCTTACTCAAAAAACCTCATTTTAGAAAAAAACCATCGGAAAAGGGTTTAGTAAATTTTTATTATCACCATGAAAGCCTTCATACATTTCACTCACACCCCAATAGTTTTTTCCCACCATGCTAAGGTTGTTCCTCTTGTAATAACTTTGATCTTTTTAAAAGATTTCAATCTTTGGCATGATTTTCAAAGAATTTATGAAGACTTAGAGAGCATTCTCAGATCCATTTGGATCAAAAGTACCCCGGTGGAGTCACGCAGGAACACAAGCATCACTCCATTGCCAACGAACCTGGTTAGTACCCCAGCAGAGTTACTTGCATCAACTCTCTATGCAGGAAGTCTTTCTCTTCTTTCACCTTATTCATTTTTTATTTTTTTCACTTTTCACTTCTCATTTTTTTCATTTTTCATAACTGTGCATAACACATATTCATTTTAGAGGCGGAAGAGGGATATCGACTTATTGAGAACAGAAGAGGTTGTTCCTTCAGAGAAGTAGTTTATTATATACCTATGACACGCTTGTTAATGTTTTCTCCCTCACCTTACTCTACTTGACTGAGTTGACAAAGGTTAACCCAAAAACAATCGACTAGAGTAGGTGACACTAGCTAGCATGCAAGCGTTGTGTTTTCACCAAGGTTCACTTCGAATATTACGTATTTTCCATTGACGTATCATGGAATAAAATTAACAAGTTCCTCATACAAAGGCAAGATGACAGATAACCATGTAGCGATAGCTGCACAAGGCCCTCTTGTACTTTACCCATCTTGTTTCAAGAGTCAGACATGGTTTCACGTGAAACTAACCTACTAACAAAAACAAGCAAACAAACAACAAAGCAGAAGCAGAAGCAGAAGTAAATGTGAAAGAAAAGTGAGTAAGAAAACAAGTAAGAAAACAAACAAACAAACAAAGCAAGTAAGCAAATAGGCATGCAAGCAAACTGACTAAAAGCAAACACAACTGCTACTCCTAAGCTAACGGTGCATGGGCTTGATCACGTGAAGTGATATTTCCAATGCAGCCATTGGCGCATTAGTTGACCCGTGTTGGTGAAGGCTTGGTCTAAGAAACAAAGAAATAACTATGAATACAAATGCACTTCATGTTTAAAAGTGTCCATTGGACATGAGTGCAAGTACATGACATGTGGTTTTTGGACTTACCGCAGTGTTGTGCGACATTGTGTGCAGTTGTGAAGCATACACACACTCTTGACTGCGACATGAAAGAAAACGAAAGAAAAAAAGACAAATTTACATTGTGCACATGTGCTTGCAATGTAAGATTCCTCCAATGCATGAGCGATGAGATTGTGTAGTTTGAGTGGAGGAAGCATGATCTGTGTGTGAGATTTATGTTCAATGCATACATATGAGTGATGAAGAGCCTTGGGTGATTGAAAATTTTCTTGATTGGAAGTGAACCAACCTCATGACAGCAAGGGCCTGACATAACCATTAACTCAGGCTAAAGTGCCTCGAAAGTCTGGGGTGTTTCGACTTCATCATCAGATAGATCATAATAAATCAGTGGCTTTGAAAAATCAACTGCGATAGAAATGTGATCGCGTTTGAATATAGGAGTAAATGGATCACGACAACCATGATCATAAAAATCAATTATTTCATCGGCATCCTCATGATCTGATAAATCAAATAGAGGGGTAGATGAAAAGCGAACAAACTCATCCTTTGTGTTTCTGGAAAAGGCAGATGAAAGATCAAGTGGATTTTCAATGAATAACTTATCCTCTCTGTTGTTGGATGATGGAAAGACATCTGATGTGTCCTACGAGTGATAAACAATGGATGCATCCGTGGATGAAGATACACATGCAAAATCATGGATGACAGGTTCACCAAAAATGTCAGGAGATAACGGAAGAGGCTTGGACAGAAGGGAGTCATCCTTCACCGAGTGTTGATGCTCAAGCTCCTAGCCATACTCTTCATGAATGACAATGCATGTTCGTGTGCCCTTTACCCAAAGAAATGTTTCTTGATGACTAAATTAAGGGAAAATGTCTTTCAAGTGTAAACTTTGTTATTTTAGCAAGCCCTATGCTTCCCAGTTGAAAATTCTCACACTACATTCTCAGAAGAATCTTTGATTTCCACATTTCAAGACTTGTATTCTTCTAACTATGCTCAACTTGGTTTCTTTTTAATGTCTATTGGAAAAACATTGTCTATGGAACCTCCTCATTTTCCTCTAGATAGTTTTGTTGAAGAAGTCAGACTTATGCTACAAATTCTGGCAAAAATCTTAGGAAAGGAAGACACCAACACTGTGGTTAAGGCCATCTTAGGAATGTTCAGTCTAATGATGAACCCATATATATTTTTTGACATACCTTCTTTCTGGGAAAAAATGATAAATTCTCAATTATCAGATCTTACTCTCACTCGTTTTAGATTTCCATCTCATGTCACATATCCCTTTTTATATACTCATGTGGAAATGTTCATGCATTTAGGGCTGAATATCGTGGACCCTAATAAAAACAAGCAATTAGAAGTGTTTTGGACTAATGTGATAAGAGACACTGGTAATGGCCAAGGATTGATGTATTTTTCCTCTTCTTTCCTATCAGTTGTTTATTCAATTTTGAATAGTTCTCCTTCACCCTGTTTCTTGCCAAAGGCTCAGTCTATACTTCAACTCAACAAAGATGTCAAAGTGGGTGCTTGGTTTCAATTTCAATATTATTCAGAAATCAGATTATATGGAGCAAAAGTTGCCCCTTTTAGACTTCAGTTTTTGTACTTATGAGGTTTTTTGCACTGGAGTTCATCAGGTATAGATTGAATGTAGATCAAATACTCTTTGTGCCACCAAAGAAGTCGTATTTATTTACATTTCCAAAGATAATGGAACCATCATTGTAAACAATAGACAAGTTGCAAAAGAAGTACATAAAATACTTGAGGAGATGGATTTACAACTAGGTGAAAAATATGCATATGACCCACACCACATTATTTCAAATAGGAGGGTGGAAAATTCTTATGCTTCTTTTATTCATGAAGCTAAACTAGAAATACATAAATTGGCTAATGGAGGCCAATCTAGCTTATCAGGAGATATGGAAATTAAGACTCCTCATCAGAGTGAGAAAGTTTGAAAATAGGCAGTGAGGATGTCATATAATTAGAAGAAGAAACCAAGAGAAGTTCAAAGAAGGCTAAGTTATATGAAGGCGTTATCTCCTCATTATTTTAGCTACAATTAGGAGAAGTTGTCTATACACCTTCTTATCCTGTTCTAGAATAAGCTGACAAAAGTTCAGTCTCCATGATCAAACAGATCTACTCCCAGATTGAAGAAATAAACAAAAAGGTCAAAGAAAATATGGAGTCATAGGTGGAAGCACAATTTGTTTCCAACTATCAAACTATATTGCATTCAGCTATGGATTTGGAAAGAAACCAACTTAAGTTAGCTTTCTCTCACCCTTCTACTTTAAGTGTATCTTCTTCTTCTGGTTTCAACACTGTTAATTTGATAGTGGATGCTAGAGAAATTCCTTTGCCTTGTAAAATCAATTTACATAGTCAAACTAGGGAATTAATTTATAGTGAGTTGAAGAAAACCTCCTTAGTTGTCAACAGAGCAGAAACTTTACTGGAAAAGGTGGTGAGCCAATTAATTCAAGAGCCTTAGTCACTCAAAATGAAGAATTGAAGAAGATGGTCATTAAAATTGGGGTGAATCCAGAAGATAAAAGTGTTGTTCAGAAGTTGTTACAGGGAGTAGAAACAAAGGTTCAGGTATTGAGAAAGAAATTGCTGATGCCTGCAATCGAACACGTAATGGCACCAGAAGTAACACAGGCAGAAAAGGAGAAAGAAGCTTTGACTGAGCAGTTGATTAAAATAAATGATGAAATTGCTAAGGAGAAAGAAATAAACATTGTTCTACAACAAAATATTGACTCGTATGTTTGCACTATTGTAATACCGGCTGATTTGGAAGACCCAACTGATAAACTGACCAGGGTCCTGACTGAAATTAATATTTTTGAGAATGAAATGAAAAAAGCACAGAGAGACTATGAAACTACATTGAAAATCATAAAAGGTAATGAAAGGTAAATATCCATGGCTAAGGAGACTACAGAAAAATACATAGATGATTTTGAAGTTGCTTCTAAGGAGATAAAAGAATTGAAAGAGAAGGTGAAGGGAAACATTTCCCTTATTCAAGCTACGGAGATTCTATGGAATGGCATCATTCATAATGTTACAGATATCTAGGAATCATTGTCCATAGTGGAAGAAGAAAAGATCATCATCAGGGATCTAGAAGATATGATTGTTGCAAATAAACAAAAGTCACAACAAAGAGCTCATTTCGCAAAGAAAATGATAGATTTCCTTAATTGACAATCTTCTCAGCAGTTAATGGGATTAGGAGTTCAATATATAACTAAATATGTATTAGAGATAAACAAAATGATTATGAAGAACCTCTATAAGAAAATAATAGAGACAACAGAGGTCAAGGCAATTGTCATGAAATTAAACACTAATTTTGATAGAGTAGGTTTGCCTTCATACTTGGACCAGCAATGTAATTTATTACCCTAGGAAACTTATGAGACTCCTCTGGTGGAGGCAAAAAGAAAAATTGGATCAACTCATGAAAGAACAACAATGCTAAAAGGAATAACTATTGTAAACTATTTGGAGACAGATTTTCAATTGTCATGGTTGATGAGAACTATTTTTGTGGACAAGCCAACATATAGCAGAATTACAAATTTCAGGATGGCACATTCAAAGTTTGACAAAACTCCTAGTCCTAATACAACCATACAGAGAAAGTGCAGGGAATGGATGTCACCATCAGAAACTACTACAGATGTAGGACCTTCATCTATAGCCCAATCTCGAATCACCAAATAGAAAAACACCACTTGTCATACATTTTTTTATCATATTAATATTTTATTTTTCCACTATTGTAATATTTTTGAAAGAACTGTTTTAAAGTTTGAAAGAACTATTATAGAATTTGAATGAACTATTAGTTTTGAAGTAGTTAGGAAGTTATGAAATTTCGGGTAGTTGACAACTTTATAATTATCTTTTGAGATTTTATATATATATTTTCAGAAAGAGAAATGACGGTTCTAAGTTCTGGACCTCAAACGCAGAAAAAAAAAAAACTTGTATCTTTTCATCTTTATATGGAATGCAATGAAGAAGTTTTAGTGATTCCAGACACTTGCTGAGTACAAATCTATTTTCTCTTTGTTTCATTTAATGTTTTCTTCATAATAAAGAGTAATGAAGTGACTCGTCTTTAATATTACAATTCTCAAAACTAGTTCTATGTAATTTAAAGTTAAAATTCCTTAATGATGCACTCATCTTTCCTATTCTATTAATTATATTTTCTTCTAAAGTTGAAAACATAGATCCTGCATTAAGAAACCTATGTTGGAGACTTTCCACTATATTTCTTCTTTCATTTAAGTTTTAACAAACATTAGAAGGCCACTTCAGACAAAGTGTTTCTTTCCATTAAATATTAAGAAGCATTTCCTTTAAAAATAATCTTTGGGGTTTGAACAATGGGACAACCAATATATCTTTTCATTATTTTGAATAAATGTCTTGGGAACTGACCTCTCCTCAGACAGAGGTTGTCTTCCAAGGAAAAACATCTCCAATCTAAGGGATTATTTTCATCCTAACATGGGAAGGTTCCTCAACTGGACAAACTACTAATGGAACAGTAGATTCATCAATCCATAAGTATCCCACTGGTTTCATCAATCCCAAGATAAGCCACTCTTAGTCACATGAGGAGAGCCTTTATGCAAACATGGGAATGTTATTCAACTAGAAAAACTATTGATAGAATAGTAGATTCATCAGTCCATAACTTCCCAGTGGTTTGCTAAGGCAAGCCACACTTTATGCATTCTTCATTCCTTAGGCAAACCATCACTCAGTCCCAAGACAAGCCACTCTTGGTCACATGAGGAGAGCCTTTATGCAAATATGGAAAGGTTCTTCAACTAGAAAAACTATTGATAAGATAGTAGATTCATCAGTCCATAACTTTCGAGTGGTTCCCAAGGCAAGCCATACTTTATGGATTCTTCAATCCTAAGGCAAACCATCACTCAATCATGGGAAGAGGAGAGCTCAATATCGGAAGGTTCTTGAAGTGGAAGAAGTATTATGGAAGCATAGATATCATCCTTTTTGGAGACTTTCCATTATCTTTCTTCGTTCATTTAATTTGTAACCAACATTAGAAGGCCACTTCAAACAAAGTGTTTATTTCCATTAAAGATTAAGAAGCATTTCCTTTAAAAATAATATATGGGGTTTGAAAAATGGGACAACCAATCCATCTTTTCATTATTTTGAATAAATGTCTTGGGCACTGACCTCTCCTCAGTCGGAGGTTGTCTTCCAAGGTACAACATCTCCAATCCAAGGGATTAGTTTCATCTTAACATGGGAAGGTTCCTTAACTGGACAAACTACTAATGGAACAGTAGATTCATCAGTCCATAAGTATCCCACTAGTTTCCTCATTCCCAAGACAAGCCACTCTTCGTCACATGAGGAGAGACATTATGCAAATATGGGAATTTTCTTCAACTAGAAAAACGATTGATAAGATAGTAGATTCATCAATCCATAACCTCCTAGTGGTTTCCTAAGGCAAGCTGCACTTTATGGATTCTTCATTCCTTAGAAAAACCATCAATCAATCCCAAGGCAAGCCACTCTTAGTCACATGAGGAGAGCCTTTATGCAAATATGGAAAGGTTCTTCAACTAGAAAAGCTATTAATAGGATAGTAAATTCATCAGCCCATAACTTCCCAGTGGTTTCCTAAGCTAAGCCACACTTTATGAATTCTTCAATCCTTAGGAAAACTATCACTCAGTCATGGGAGGAGGAGAGATCAATATAAGAAGGTTCTTCAGGTGGACAAAGTATTATGGAAGCATAGATATCATCCTTGTTGGAGACTTTCCACTATCTTTATTATTTCATTTAACTTGTAACCAACATCAAAAGGCCACTTCACACAAATTCTTCCTTTCCATTAAAGATTAAGAAGCATTTCCTTTAAAAATAATCTTTGGGGTTTGAACAACAGGACAACCAATCCATATTTTCATTATTTTCAATAAATGTCTTGGGCACTGACCTCTCCTCAGTTGGAGGTGACCTCTCTTTAGTCGGAGGTTGTCTTCCAAGCTACAACATCTCCAATCTAAGGGATTAGTTTCATCCTAGCATGGGAAGGTTCCTCAACTGGAAAACTACTAATGGAATAGTAGATTCATCAATCCATAAGTATCCCACTAGTTTCATTAGTCCCACGAAAAGCCACTCTTAATCACATGAGGAGAGACTTTATGAAAATATGGGAAGTTTCTTCAACTAGAAAAACTATTGATATGATAGTATATTCATCAGCCCATAACTTCCCAGTGGTTTCCTAAGTCAAGCCACACTTTATGGATTCTTCAGTCCTTAGGAAAACCATCACTTAGTCCTAAGATAAGCCACTCTTAGTCACATGAGGAGAGCCTTTATGAAAATATGGGAAGGTTCTTCAACTAGATAAACTATTAATAGGATAGTAGATTCACAAGTCAATAACTTCCCAGTGGTTTCCTAAGGCAAGCTACACTTTATGGATTATTTAGTCCTTAGGAAAACCATCACTCAGTCATGAGAGGAGGAGAGCTCAATATGGGAAGGTTCTTCAGGTGGAAAAAGTATTATGGAAGCATAGATATGATCCTTTTTACGTAGTTCTTTAGAGAAGTAAGCACTAGTGTTCCCATCCCAGGGACACACTTAGTGTCTCCTTAGCTCCAAGTACCCAAATATCTCTTTCCCCTATCTATTAGTTTCCTCAATCCACAAGCTTTCTAGTGGGTTCTTCAGTCCCTGGTCAAACCACTTTAGGTGACATCATTAGTTCATGGCAAGCCACTTCTCGATATCCTCAGCCAACAAATTCTCTTGGGCTTCTTTAGTTGATTTGTTACTCAGTTGGCATAGTTTCTAGTCGGTTTATTAGCCTTGAGTGCACAAATAGTGCTCTATGATTCTCAGCGAACAAGCCTTCTAGGTTTCTCATCCTAACTGTCATTTAAGCATCTCTGCTCCACCAAACTCTCTTCTGACATGAGCACAACACTTAGTGAAGTACATGCCCAATCCTATGGTCAAGGACTTCAATTAGTAGTTCATATACCTACTGCCACAACCATCAAAATTTCCTTATCATTAATCACAATACAACACGGGCACATAAAATTCATAATCACAAGATAATTAAAATCATCAATTAGCTCAGTCTTTCCCCTTCCCCATCGATTCCTCACATAATTGGGAATCTCATTAGACAACTTATTTATATTATCCCAATCAGTAATTCATATATGCATGATATAAAATTTTAAACCGCCATTCTTCCACAAGAATGATTCTTGAGAAGAACTGTCAGACACAATGACAATATATATATATATATATATATATATATTATATATTTATTAGTATAATATATATATATAATATATATATATATATATATATATAATATATACATATATACATATATACATAATACTTATATCATATATATACATATATACAATATAACATATATATACATATATACATATATACCATATATACATATATATAAATATATATATAATATATATAATATTTTTATTACATATTTTATTTTTATATATATATATTATAATATATATTATATATATATAATATATATATATATATATATTCACATATATCAGGTAAGATAAAGGTTTATAGAAGCTCCTTTGTGACATTTTTCATGGTTTCCATATCACTGCCCATTATCCCATGGATTAAACCAACCCACTTGGCTACTCCAAATTCCTTGAAACTCATTAGGTAGCCTTATCAGGTTACCCAAACATGCCAATTGCAATTCTTGTCACTTACATAGTCATACTTTTAAGGATAACTTTCTTATCCTACTACTATTATCGTTCTCTACTAAAATTGTGTCATACCAGGAAACACCATTGTTCCTTCACTAGATCCTAATACAAGAATGCATTTGCACACACACACACACACACAGATACCGGTCATACAATTTTAAAATTTAAAAAACTCCCTATATCATACAAGATATTTATAATATTGAGAACAACAATTCCTCATATATATACATATCTATACATACATACATACATACATACATACATACATACATACATATATATATTTATATATATATATATATATTATATATATATATATCCAATTAGAAATATCTATACTATGCAATACAAGCAACACAAGGATTTCCCCAATCCCTCTTATGTTGAGAGCTTTCACATGCACATTCATCACAAGTGTGTAAGAACACACCACTTAGCCAATAGTGTTGGTACACTATAACAATTATGCACCAAAATCATGGAAGAATTTCTACAAAAATAAGGAAATAACAAGCATCCATGGTCACAACAATAGACTATCCACACCTTCAAAATCCTATTAGAAAACACATGCAATACCCTTTCATTTTTCAATAAAATTAATCATACCATAACATCCTTGTAGTAAGCATACAATCCATAATCAAATGTTACAAGTAGTATACAATCATATTCCATTATGTTGTTGCACTTAGAGCTAGAGCTCCATTCCATCTCCAATGATCTAAGCATTGGACCTACTGCTCTATCAATTATGGAATAGGGCACCAACTTATTCTGAAAGGTCTAGTGTTGAACATTTCTCTGATATCACTTTGTAACATACCCCCTTACCAACCATATCCCACATTAAGGCTAATATGAGGGAGCTAATATGATGACTTGATCTCCAAATTCCAATTATGGAAATGGGATCTAAATTTTTCAATCTTTTTTAAACTTCTCAAAGTACAAAATAAGCATCACCATCGTGTCTTTCTCATCAATACCTTTCTGAAGATATAAATTTTACCCCAATATGGCTTATGGATTGAAATATATGGTTGATTAAACATTTACCTAGTGACTATTTGCCATGTCATTTGGTTGTGCCTCATGGCACTGATGTGGAACCCACGCAGTGCCCATTTGGCAATCCATGACATGCCATGTATCACTCTTAGAAATTCCACATCATATGTCATCCTTGACTAGGTCATTCTTGCATGGTCCACGTCACCCCCTTGTGGCCCCCATCGGACCCCCGCCCATGGATTGTGATTTACCATTCCCCATTATAATGCATTTTCCACCTAGACCATATAAAAAACCCAAGAATTATGGAATATTAAAATTCACATTACTCAATGGAGGGATCTTCGTATACCACAGAATATCAACACTGACCCTTCACCCCCCTTCACACTTAACCCCTACGCTCTAGGTCTAGTGCCCAATAATCTGGCATTGTGACATTCTCATTTACTTTTGGTTACTCCCTCCATCTATTGGCATCCATCCATTTCCCTTCACAACACTTGGCACATATATGCACTACCCGATGGTTGGTGCTTGAGACGACAATATTCCCATAACATGTTGTACACTTTCCCTTCTACTAGCCTCTATTTTTTGGCCCACTCCGCTATCACTTTTACGATGCCCTCTGACTTAACATCATTCTAACATCATAACCTCCACATGGCCTCTATCGAAGTTCCATGTGTCACTCAATTTACTCTCACTTAGACCTGCAAAAATGTCAATTTTGAGTGTCATTTTCCATGCCATGAAGGCACCATGTCAAACCCCTCTTTCCATGTCATATTCCATGAATCCTTTGCCTCACTATCTTCTTGACCCCTTGTAAATTTGAATTTCTCCATTCTAATAAAATTTGGTGTTCTTAGCCTTCTCACAATTTATTGGCCCCATGGCCTAAGCGATGCCTCAACCATCAATTATCGGACCTACCATCCATCCTGGCCCCATCTCCCTAGGCCACATATGAACATTATTGAACCTTCCAGTGGCCTAGTTCCCCAAGGCCTTAGGATGATAACTCCTCCTATCACTTGACAATTCCAAGTCATGTTACACACACACACACACACAAACACACATGAGTGTGGCCATTAACAATTAGCCCATTTTTTCTACCCTTCCTGAATCTACCTGTTAGCTCTGCTACATGCTTGGACATTTTGAGGGTCAAATGCAGGCCTGGCCATGCTACTGCTATTCAAAGAAAACCTGTGTCAGTCATCCTCCTCGCTCCCCTCACTCTTCTCACACCCTCATAACTCCTACCACTTCTGTTCTTCCTCCAAAGCTCGACTTAAGCCCTTGTTTCCTCAAGCCCCAGGTGCTAAAACCTAAGCCCCATGCAACTGTGATCACATGACCGAGCGCTTTCACAAGCCCTTTTTCACATCACATCTAACGAAAAAAAGTGCATTCAAACCCCGCCATCCGATATTCTACCGTGCGACCAGATGGCATTCGCTCCTCCCGTGCCCGCAAACCGACCGCGCGTTAACTCGCGATCAAAGTGGTTTTCGTCCCGTCCCATCCACCACGTGTCGCCCGATAACCCACATCGCTCGCCCTTGTATGATTACCGCTCACCCTCCAAAAGTGGTGAGGGCAATACTGCTTACCGCTAGTCCTCCGTCCCCGCCCATTAAACTCTGCATACCTTTGACGCCCGATGACCGTTGGATCTACTCGCCCACGATCCAATGGCCCATGTCCACTCTGCTGTTGTATTTCCCGATACTTCTGCCGAAAGATCTCCGCCATCCATTTGTTCCATCCAATGGCCAATCTTTCTCCTCTGACCAGATCGTTCACCCGCCATGCAGTACGTCACCTTTGATTGCTTTGTGCTCCCGAAGGATGAAGTGTTCATATACCAGTACTCGACGCATTTCATCTTGAACAACTACATTCAAGGAACAATATGGCCAAGAGAGAAAGGAAAAGCCTCGAGCAACTAAACGCATTTGTCACTTATGGAATTTATTTATACAACACTCCACCTGCTTGAGAAGTACAACGGAGCATCCGATAAGATCAAATTCATTCACTAAAGCAAACAGATTGTACTAAGGACTCCATCAGACAGTTAAAGTGGTTGGTGGTCAATTATGACCCCTCCATGCCTAGAATAGGAAAATATCTTTGTAATGAAACTCTATATATACCCAGAAACAAGATGTAATCAGGGTTGATGGTTGTTGATTTGATGTAAGGTTCAACTTCTGGAGACTGTAACTACTATGATACTTGTAGCGTCTCGTCAGCATTTTCAACTAATACAAGCTTCTTTTGCTATTAATTTCTCACTTCCCATTTCTACTCTGTTCTAGTATGTCCCTGTTATACAGTTTTCTTGAACTCTTGATGTTTAGCACTAGAGGAGCTGTCATCCTATCTCTGTGTTAAAATCTTGTATGTATCAGTAAATGTGTTGTTCAGGTTTCTTTTACTTAGTGCCAGAGAGATGTCATCTTGTCTATGCATTAAGAAATAGATTCGTAGACTTCTTTATTGGTTGCAGCCGGCCATCACAGGGTCCTGTGCATTTGTTGGTGTGGTCAGTATTCTCCATATTCACCTAATCCTCAAACTGTGGGTAATTGGTGGTCTAAAGCCTTGTAGCTTGGGGGTGTTCATGCATGTCTGGAGTTAAGCATAATAGAAGTGGTTATCTAGCTTGAACAAGCATCAATCCTTCCATTCATCCATTTCCAACATTATGTTGAGTTTGTAATGTTCCCGAGCATCTCTGAGATACAACCTAGGAGAGTTTCTTGGGGTGATAACATTAATTGGCACCGTTGCCGGGGAGAGGAGATTGAAGCTCAGCTTCCTTGGGAGAACGACACAGTTCCAGATTTTGATGATAGATAATGTCTGGGCACATTTCTAGTTGTAATCATCTATTTGGAAACTCTACTAGACGACCAACCTTTGGCAACTCCACATTGCAGTTTTGGCTCAGTTTGTGAGACATACTCGAAGAAATCGTTAGAAATCACCAGCTGACCCAGTGTTCGACCCTGAGAAGATTGTTAAGCCAAAGAAAACATCACATAAAGGAGCATTAGGATCAGGTAAGCCTAAGAAATCTTATGTATCTCTGCAAGAGAAGGTTATAGTTGAAAATATACAGTTTGAAGATCTAGAGCCTAGCCTTGCTAGTGAAGAGTCACCTTCGGAGATTCATAAAGCTCCTTGTTATTTTAGTTCCCCTTTGGACCCCAGTCCAAAGAAATCTTCCCGTACAGTTCATCATATTCATGTGTCTTTTTCATCTGTCTCATTGTTTCCTACCATTCAATCTGCCAGTATCCTTCCACTTATCCTAGTCATGGCAGGCCAACAAGTTCCCACAAAAATGGAAAGAATCATAGCTGCTAGATATGGACCCTTGGTCCTGCCTATTCCTTTGAAGCCATGCTTGCTGGAGAGTATCAGAAGTATATGCCAAAGTTCACTGGTACAGAGGAGGTAATAGCTGAAGAAAACCTTGAATCTTTCTACAGTTATGCTGATAACCTAGATATCAGTGAGGATGATGTGTGGATGAGAGTATTTGTTCAAAGCCTTGATGGAGAAGTAATAAAGTGGTTCAGAGAATTGATCCCTAGGTCTATAGCAGACATTGAAGCTTTAGATGATGCATTTTTAAAGCACTGGGGAGATAAAAAAAGACTTGCTATATTATCATACTGAGTTTGGTAACCTAAAGAGGGAAAATGGGGAATCATTCCCTGATTTTAATAAAATATTTAACCGTATGTATAGTAAGATACCAGCTGAGGTAAATCCTACCCCCACTTCTGCCAAACTTACTTATGCTAATGCTTTTGACTTTGACTTCTGCCTACTTTTAAGAGAAAGAAGATGTGCCACTCTATCTGATATGCAATATGCAGCCCTAGAAGTAGTATCTAATATTATGGTTGTAGAAAAGCTCAAAATTCATGCTGACAGAAGGAGGAAGAGAGGTGAGGCTTCTTCTTCCTCTGCCTCATCTTCAGAGCCTATATTAGATAAGATGACTAGAATGATAGAGTCATTGGTTGTAGAAATATCTAAGATGAAGGTTGAGCGGAACTCAGGAAAAGCAAGAACTCAAGGCACATTTTCTCCAAGAAACCCAAATCCATTCAGAAGACCAAATGACCAATTGCAAATCATGCAGAGGGGTAAAGAAACAAATTAAGATCAAAAGGTTAAGGCTCCCTTCCAAAATGTAGTCATGGAGGAGGAGCAGCTCGAAGAAGAGGATGAAATTCATTGCATGGAAGATAAAGGCAGTGCTGCCTTCTTAACATTGGCTACATATGAAGAGTCATTGTTGTAGGACCAAGACAGTTTTGAATGGGACAAAGAAGTTGTTTTGAAAACTAGTGAACAACAAGATATAATATGAGGTCAAAAGCAAACAATGCCAAGGAGAATCCTGCCCAAAAAGCTGTTGTCCCAACAGAGTCACAGAATACCAGACAGAAAAGGCCAGCGGTTGAACCAGTCATCCTCAAAGCTCCAACTCAAGAGGTAAGAGGTCCTGAAAAGTCCCCTTCCCCTTTCAATTTTGAATCAAAAGTTCAGAAGTTAAAAATATCTGTGTCTCTGTTAGAACTTGTAAACAATGAAGTGTTTAGAAAGCCTATCCTTGAAGCTCTTGAGCCGAAAGCCACACAAACCTCCACTAACTCTGTCAATTTGCAAGATGATAAGCCTGCAGTTGTGCTGAGCCCAATGACTGAACCTGCTAATGATAATTCTGCATCGTTTTATGTCTCCTTCACCATTCATGACAAAATCCTCCATAATTTCCTGCTAGACACCAGGGCTAGCCACAATCTAATGCCTAAAGTAGTTATGGAAGAGTTAGGCCTTGATATCACTAGACCATATCATGATTTATTCTCATTTGATTCAAGGAAGGTGAAATGCCTAGGACTGATTAAAGATCTAGCCATTACCCTAACCTAGCTGCCCATGAAGAGCATGGTGCTGGATATTGTGGTAGCAGATGTCCCTCCTAAGTTTGGCATGCTGCTGTCCAGAGGATGGATTAAGAGGCTAGGTGGGACATTACAGAATGATCTATCTTATGCCACTGTCCCAGTGTTTAGAGGATAAAGTAGGAGATTGTACAGAGAGGTACAGTTGGCATACATCATCAGTGATGAGAATAATCCTTCTAATCATCCCATATATGCTGTGGACACTGATTTTGGAGCATGTATACTCCAAATAGAAGAATCTCAGAAGGCCTCAATGCAGCTCAGAGAACAAATATTTTAGGCCAAGGAAGAGCAAGGAAGTCAGGTTTGGGATATGTTCTTTGATGGAGCATGTTCTAGAGAAATTGCAGGAGCAGGGGTGGTGTTGATAATTCCAAAACAAGAAAGCACACATCTGTCTTTTAAGCTAGCTTTCCAAGTTACCAACAATATAGCAGAGTATGAAGCTCTGAGATTTGGCCTTAATGCAGCTAAAGACGGAGGAATTAAGAACATACAGGTGTTTGGAGATGTTGATATGATCATTTAGAAAGTAAACAAAACATTTCAAGCAAAGCACCCAAGGCTGAAAGCATATAGAGATGAGGTATGGAGACTCAAATATTCTTTTGATAGTTTTTGTATCTCATACATCCCTAGATCCAAAAACTAGCTTACTGATTCCCTCGCTGTGTCTGCTAGCATGTTTATTCCTCCCATGCCTCCCCGACTAGTTTATGAAGTTCAAATGAAATATAGACCATCCTTGCATGATAATGTCCAGCATTGGAAAGTTTTTGAAGATGATGATGAAGTGAATAGGTTCATGCAAGTCATTGATGAATTCTCTGAAATGCAAATTGACCAAGAGAATGAAGCCTTGGGAGAAAGCCCCCAATCCCAGCTTAGAAATATAATTGGAAAAGATAGCATTTTCCAACTTGCCAGCAATCATATACCCAAGGGTTTGATTCCTCTAGAAAGACTGTTTGACCAGAATGATGTGCCGTATAAGGCTTCTCAAAAAGAAGACCAATTTGCAGTTTGTAAGCATGATATAGGGAGTCCGGGCCAGCCAAGATACATAAATTTGTCCACTCATCTTTCTGCTGACCAAAGTGCTGAATACTGCAATTCAATGAAGCAATTTGCTGATGTCTTTGCCTGGGAATATAGTGACCTGAAAGCATATGACAAGAAGATCATCCAGCATAAAATCCCTTTAGAGAAAGACACCATACCTTTCAAGCATGAACCTGAGACCAGTAAACCCTTTGCTCCTTCCTCTGATCGAAAAAGAAATCAAGAAGTTATTGGCTGCCAAAATCATAGTCCCTCTTAGATATTCAAAATGGGTAGCCAACTTGGTAGTGGTAAGGAAGAAAAGTGGAGAAATCAGGCTTTGTGTTGATTTCAGAAACTTAAACAAGTGCTCTAAGAAAGACAACTATCCTCTACCCAAGATGGAGCATTTACTGCAGAAAGTCTCAGGAACCAAAGTGATGTCTTTCCTGGACGGATTTTAAGGGTATAATCAAGTTGTTGTATATCTAGATGATCAAGAGAAGACTGCATTCACCACTCCCTGGGGCACTTTTATGTATTCCAAGATGCCTTTTGGACTGATGAATGCTGGAGCCACCTTTCAAAGAGCTATGGATATAGAATTTGTAGGAGAGAAGGATAAATTTGTCCTAATCTATAACAGTATACTTCGGCAGCACATCAAAGGAAGATCAAGGAAGCCTTTGACAGAAGGACAAAAACAAATAATTTTCAGATTAGAGACTTGGTTCTGAAGTGGGTTACATTGAAAGAGAAGAAAGGCAACCACGGGAAGTTTTTTTCTTTTTGGATAGGGCCTTTTATCATTTCTCAGATTCAAGGGAACAATACCTTCATTCTTAAAAGTATGGGAGGAGAAGAAGTTTTTGATGGCCCAGTTAATGGGTGTATTCTGATAATTTATGTTGTTTAAGGTCTTTGGCATTAAAATTGTAAATATGTTGTTTAAGCAGTTTTAGTGTAAGCTCAATTAGACTCCATGCCCAGTGGACCACTAGAAAATTTTGTTAATTGATTTTTCAGGAAAGACATTGGTCTGCAAGTTCTTGAAACCTCACAGGAAGGATCTCATCCCCAGAAGGAGCCAGTGTTAGCTCTACTACATGCTGGGACATTTTGAGGGTCAAATGCAGGCCTGACTGTGCTACTATTGTTCAAAGAAAACCTGTATCAGTCATCCTCCTCACTCCCCTCACTCCGCTCACACCCTCATAACTCTCGCCACCTCTTTTCTTCCTCCAAAGCTCGAATTAAGCCCTTGTTTCCTCAAGCCCCAGGTGCTAAAACCTAAGCCCCATGCAACTGTGATCACATGACCGAGCACTGTCACAAGCCCTTTTTCACGTCACATCTGACGAAAACAGGTGCATTCAAACCTCGCCATCTGATCTTCTACCATGCGATCGGACGACATTCGCTCCTCCTGTGCCTGCAAACTAACTGCACGTTAACTCCCGATCAAAGCAGTTTTTGTCCCATCCCATCCGCTACGCGTCGCCCGATAACCCGCATCACTCGCCCTTGTACGATTACCACTCACCCTCCAAAAGCGGTGTGGGGAATACTGCTTACCACCCGTCCTCCATCCCACCTGTTAAACTCTGCATACCTTTGACGCTCGATGACCATTGGATATACCCGCCTGTGATCCAACGGCCTATGTCCACTCTGCTACTGTATTTCTCGATACCTCTGCCGAAAGATCTCCACCATCCATTTGTTCCATCCAACAGCTGATCTTTCTCCTCTGACTAGATCGTTCACCTGCCATGCAGTACGCCACCTTTGATTGCTCTGTGCTCCTGAAGGATGAAGCTTTCATCTACCAATACTCGGCGCATTTCATCTTCAACAACTACATTCAAAGAACAGTATGGCCAAGAGAGAAAGGACAAGCCTTGAGCAGTTAAACACATTTGTCAATTATGGAATTTATTTATACAACACTCCACCTACTCGAGAAGTACAACAGAGCATCCGATAAGATCAAATTCATTCACTGAAGCAGACAGATTGTACCAAGGACTCCATCAGACAGTTAAAGCAGTTGGTGGTCAATTATGACCCCTCCACGCCTAGAATAGAAAAATATCTTTGTAATGAAACTCTATACCAGAAACAAGATGTAATTAGGGTTGATGGTTGTTGTTTTGATGTAAGGTTCAACTTGTGGAGACTGTAACTACTGTGATACTTGCAGTGTCTCGTTGGCATTTTTAGCTAATACATGCTTCTTTTGCTATTAATTGCTCACTTTCCATTTCTACTATGTTCTAGTCTGTCCCTATTATAAAGTTTTCTTGAACTCTTGATGTTTAGCACTAGAGGAGCTATCATCCTACCTCTGTGTTAAAATCTTGTATGTATCAGTGAATGTGTTGTTCAGGTTTCTTTTACTTAGTGCCAGAGAGTTGTCATCCTGTCTGTGCATTCAGAAATAGATTCGTAGACTTCTTTACTGGTTGCAGCCGGCCATCACAGGGTCTTGTGCATCTGCTGGTGTGGTCAGTATTCTCCATATTCACCTAATCCTCAAACTGTGGGTAATTGGTGGTCTAAAGCCTTGTAGCCTAGGGGTGTTCACGAATGTCTGGAGTTAAGCATAGTAGAAGTGGTTATCTAGCTTGAACAAGCACCAATCCTTCCATTCATCCATTTCCAACATTATGTTGAGTTTGTAATGTTCCCGAGCATCTCAGAGATACAACCTAGGAGAGTTTCTTGGGGTGGTAACACTACCCCTACACATATAAATGTAGATACATAAGTATTTATATGATGCCATGCATGACTCTATCGAGCCCTCAACATACAATCATGGTGCCTCTCCATTAGGGCACTACAAGGCACAAGGCCTATCCCTCTTGATCTTAATACAAACCGAGTCCATCCCAACAGTGACCGCCTGAATTTTCCGATAGAAAAACCAAACCCTGATAACAAAGTTATTTCAATTTAAGCATTCAATTAAATTAATAGAGAGGGCCTCTCTTTCATTACTCATGTCATTTAGACCAAAATACAGACATATAATGGACACAATAATAATCACATTCCTTAGAGGATATTGAATAGTAACATCATCGTTGTTTTATCAAGGAACCTCATGTTTTCATCTTAATGTAATTTAAAATCTTAGTGGATGATAAGTAGAAATTCAATACATGGAAGCATAAGAAAACATTAACATATTAGACATACAAGAATCAACGATTTCTCATCAATAGTAAAAAACTTGGCATTATTCATTTACAAAGCAATTTATCTTCCTCGACTCAATAGAAGCATTAAACCAACACATTGAACCATCATTAAAATAAGTCATCAAATCGACATAATAAGCATATGCATGACATTCAATGCGCAATAGCTTGAGTAAACACTTATCTTATAAGAGAAGTCTTGAAACCGAGTTGGAGCTTCAACTCACCACCCAACCTCAAATGAGCTACAACCAATATTTCTTGCAACTATCACCCCTTATTCAAATTCTAAAGCTTAAGGAGGAGTTATTACCCATGTAAGTTCAATGTTATCAGCCAAAACAATGTCCCTAAGGTTACACCACCTCCATCTACTAACTATTCAGGGAATCAAATACACAGGGAATTGTTTTCCTTCAAATGTTCTCCATAATCATGTCACAAAGCCTTAACTCATTTAAATACAACACAAGTATCATTTGTAAGCATAGAGAATCACATCTATAGTCGAAGGGAATATTTTCATCATAACATGGGAAGGTTCCTCAGCTAAAAAAAATATTGATAGAACAGTAGATTCATAAGTCCACATGTTTCCTAGTGGTTTCTTTAGTCCCAAGACAAGCCACTCGTAGTCACATGAGGAGAGTCTTTATGCAAATATTGGAAGGTTATTTAGCTGGAAAAACGATTGAGAAGATAGTAGATTCATTAATCCACAAATTCCAAGTGGTTTCCTAAGGTAAGCCACACATAGTGGATTCTTCAATCCTTGGGAAAACCACCAATTAGTCACAGGAGGAGTAGAGCTTAATATGGGAAGGTTATTCAGCTAGATAAACTACCATGGAATCATAAATATCACCCTTGTTACATAGTTCTTCATAGAAGAAAACACTAGTTTTCCTAGCTCAGGGCCACATCTGGTGTTTCCGCAACCTCCAAATACCTGAGTATCTCCATACCCTAGCTAGTAGGTTCCTCAATCCATAAGATTACTAGTGGGTTCTTTAGCCCAATGCAAACCACTTATCAGTGGCTTTGCAAGTTCTTGGCAAGTGATCACTCTTTATTTTCAACCATAAAACCCTCTTGGGCTTCTTCAACTGGTCTGCTACTGAGAAATTCGCTTTGCCCCAATTTTATTTCTTCATTATCCTTCCTCTTCATGACAAATTATCATTCTTTTACCTTGGTTGAATCTTGTAATTCTCTCTCCATGGAAACCTCTCAAATGCATTCCCCATATTAATTTCCTTATCCTTCTCGAGAAGTCCATTTGTGGCCTCCACTTCCACTATCACAACCATATGTCGATTGTTAAATCATGTGCCCTTCACTCTTCCTCTTGTTTTTTAGTCTACAGCTAGTTGTTCCTTTTTGTTTTCATGTTCATGGGGATGTTGTTACAAAAATTCCCTATGCCACTCCTCAGCCTATTTATCTTGTCCCACTTTGCCCCTACTAGAACAACCCCCTCTTGTATTTAATTTCGACCTCTTTAGCTTGTGGGTTCACCCAAGGAGGTATGGTGTTTTTCGTCTTGTATTCTAGCCCAAATAAAACAAAATCAACCTATTAAAGGAAGATATTTGAACCTCCATGTTGAAATTGAATATCCCAACTTCCTCTAGCAATCTCCCTTACAAGTAAGAAGGAAAACAACAAGTTAAAATAAAATTTTAAAGGAATTGGGTAAGAATTATTTTTAGTTGAATTTTATATCTCTTTATTATTCAATTTAATACATGTATTATGTGGATGCCCAAGAAGGGGTGCACTTAAGGAAAAAAATTGTGAGCACATAAATATTTAGTAAGATCATACAAATATGTGCATACATTGAGTTTCCATGTTGAACAAAAATTAAAAGAATGAATAATACACTCATGAGATAAAATATGTTTGGTAATGCATTGAGAGATTACATGAAAATGTGGGAGGTATGAAGTAACTATAGGGACTTCATTTTGTTCATGAGTCGATGAGTATTGGCACAATAGTTTCTAATCTTAAGACAAGTGATTAAATCATATAATGTTAAGTTCGTCGATAAGGAACATGTGGTGGAAGGATTGTTTTTTCCTAGTCAATGTGAGAATTATATGGAATTGTTGATATATGAAAGGAAGTTTTTCATTAAAACCTAGTGGGTTGTGAAAATGGTAAGAAGCCTCAAATTTGTCAATATTACTATAATCTTTGTGATGCATATATGAATTACTATGATATTATTTGGTCATGACACTCGCATTATGAATCATGATTATACAAATGTTAGGTGCATTGAGTGCATGCTTGCTTGTATGGAAAATTCAATTGCATAATTGAATGCCATGAAAGGACATAACCAAATAATATTAAGGAATTGTTGAGTAGTGAAATGAGGGGCATAAATAACTCATCCTACAAAACAAAGTGGAAACTAATTACTTATGAATTTAGAGATATGTATCTTAATGGAGAAAGTGGTTATATAGCTCTCGGTTTTGACCCTTTGGGTTGTTGGAATAAATGTTTGACTGCATTAATAAATTCTTAGAATGATTGTGATGAAAATATATAATGTAATTATAGTTCCATTTCAATCTATCTAAAATCAATTGAAAGTTATAGAATTATTATGTGCATAATAATTCTGAGATCACTTCAAGGGATGTTGTAAATTTTGCAATGAAATTCCTTTATGTATGAACACTTACCACTATTTGGCTAATTAAAAGTTCATAATGTAGGTATAGTGTTGTAATGCAGTGCGAGAAAGAAGCCACTATGAGAAATGAAAATATCACCACCTACATTTAAGGAGCCCAACATCATAACTAAAAGTCTTGTGTTTGTGAGATCTGGTTTCTGAATGAAGAAAATTTGGGCAATTAAAATTTATAATTTGAAAATTTTGAGCATATCTCATGGGTATTTAATTTTGTGATATATGTAAAATAATGAAGCAAAGATAATAGGAACAAGGCCATTATGGTGACATCGCAACCTTGTGACACAGTTTGATTACCTCATGGGAGAAAGTCATAAAGGGCACATTGATTATAAAACTCCATGAGAAATGTAGTATAATTTATGTTAGAGCACGCTAGAAGGGAACTTGACTATAATAATTTAATAATATATTCAATAATATCATATAGAAAATCCATAGGATAGGTATATCACCCAAGGATGGGGCTTTCCTCTACCTAGATGGGTGAGTAACTAATGGGAGAATAAATTTGTCACATGCTTACTAGGATGTGAATATAAGAGGGCCTATCCAATGCAGACAATGAGATAAACTTGTTACTTGTGGAGGGAAAGGAGGCAAAGAATAACCATACCAAGTATTGGTTTAAAACCTTATCTATTAGAGACTCATCTTATTTTGGAGAAAATCAAATCTTCTTATAGAGGGATTACTAGCTAAATAAGAAAACTAATTTTGGATTTGAGGCATCTGTGGTTCATTTCTTTCAAGTTGAATCTCGGAGTATCCACAGTAATAATCATACTTGTCAATGTTTCAAATCCCAACAGGGATCCATCATGAGGACAATTTCTGAATGATGATAGAAGAAGAGCTTAGTAAGAGGATAAATAGTAAAAAGATAATTTGATTTGAAGGAGATGAGGTCGGCTTAAAATTTTTTTATTTCTATTTATTTTTAATTTTAATTTTTTAAATTTTTTAAAATATTAAACCATGTTTCAATATTTATTTTTATTTTTATTTTTAATAATTATTAATCTCGTTTTAAAGTTTTACTATAATATAAATTGTATTTAATATATTTTCATTATTATTAAAAGATCCTTTAATGAATAGTTTTTTTATTAATTTTTAGTAGATTTCTTATTATTCTAATGTTATTATAATGTGACTAATTCCTGTTACTAAATTTTAATTCATTATTATACCTTAAATTAGAATTAGTTAATTAATTAATTGATTAATGAATAATATAATGACAATAATTAAATTCATATTTAATAAAGATAATTAATTCTTTTTAATTTTGTTATTAATAAAAGATAAATTTATTTTGATTGACTTTAGGATCCTGACAGAGCGGGAGCTGAAACCCTAATGGAGCGGGAATGTCGGGCCTGAGCGCTGCAGGCGGAAATCGCGGGGCAGCAGTCGGCGGGCAACAAGGTAGCCAATCTGACTAAGGTAATTTTGGAGATAAACAGTTTTTCTGATAGGTTTTTAGCAGAGAAATAAGGTTATCATTAAAGACATTAGACCTGAGGAGGAAATGGAAAATCAGCAGGGGAGGGGAGATATCCCCTCCTACAAAAGTGTTGTTGTGGGGGAAACTAGTACAACCAAAACGCAGCGGAATCGGAAGGAGAACAATGCACCGGTGATGGGTAACCTATGGCAAAAGAGAATGGGCGGGAAATGTCTTCTGAGGGCACAAAAACATCCCAGATATGTCATTCCCTGCAACAAACGTGAGGAATATACCTGCTACATGAAAGACCACGCACTGATTTGTAAGTTCGTAGGGTACTGGCCAACTGAGAAAGAAATGAACAAGTGGATTCACCAAAGATGGAGACCAAAAGGACATATAGATCTAAAATTGGGGGCGAAAGGGTTTTTTACAGCCATCTTCGCAAACCTGGAGGACAAAGAAAGGGTTTTTGAGGAGGGGTCGTATTTTATGAATAATGCGGGTTTGTTTATGAAACACTGGGAGGAAAGATACAACCCTAAAAATGAAAGAATGCTGGCTGCCCCAATCTGGGTAAGATTGTTTGGACTACCAGAGGAATTTTGGGACCCTGAAATCTTAGAGGGTATTGGAAATACAATCGGGGGCTTTGTTAAAATAGCAGAGGCAACAAAGTGCGGCAAATATAACTCATATGCAAGGCTATGTGTATATATGAATATATCTGAGCCTCTTCCAGAATCTATTGAACTGGAATATCATCATGATATCTGGAAACAGCCAATAGACTATGAACATATTCCGTTCAGATTCCGTAAGTGCCATGGATACGGTCATCTATACAGACAATGTCCGCTGAATAAGGAGGAAGAGTTTGATAAAAACCAAGAAGCACATCAAAGAGAAGCATAAGAAATGGGAGAGGCAGATAGGGATTTTCAACAAGTTTCAAGAAGGAAGAAACAGGGCAAAGAGGGCCCCAAGACTCAGACTCACGATAAGAACCTTAATACAGTGAGTCAAAACAAGTTCCATGTCCTACAAGATGAAAACGGGGACTATGAAGTGAACCTAGGGGATGATGAGGAGCTTGGCAATACGCCAATGGAAGTAGTCACAGAAACAAAGGAAAAAGAGAAGAGTACGGAGAAAGCAGCTGAAGAAAGGGTGGTGGGAGAATCAGAAATCGTGACAGAGCATTCCCAGATGGAAGTGGAGAACCAGAAGGAAAATGAGGTGGAGGAGGAAAAAATCATGAAACAGTTAATTCAGGAATGGAAAAACTTGGATAACAGATTCATACCAGAGAAACAGAAACAATTGTACAAAGAAGCATTTCAAAAGTACAAGGAAAAAAAGGGGATAACAAGGATAAAGAGTTAATCATAGCAAGCGAACAGGAGAATGATCATATGGGAATGGACGCTTCTAGCAAAAACAGCAGGAAAAGAGGATGGAAAACATTAAGTGAAGCCATTCAGACCGTGGGATAAACGCTGATAAACTCAGGTGAAGTGATACCTCTGTCAGAGGTATTTTTCCCCTCCTACCAAAAGTTTTAAATGATTTTCATCAGCTGGAATATTAGAGGTTTGAACAACAAAGGAAAACAAAGATATATGAAAGAGAAATTGAAAAAAGAAAAACCGAGTATTATGATTCTTCAGGAAACGAAAGTTTCAGTGCAACAGTTGGAAGAAATAATAAATAAAAATAAGTTCCAATACGAAGTTATGGGGCAAGATGCTATTAGATCTGTGGGAGGAATTGCTATCTTATGGAACCCAAATGACATAATCCTACAAGGTTGGACCAGCATGACTAGAATCCTTACAGGCATTGGTAGAATAGCAGGAACGAAAGAAAAGGTAATCATTTTAGGGGTTTATGGCCCACACACCCCGGGGGAGAAAGAAAGCTTCATACAAAAAATGAAAGCAATTCGTAGAATCTATCCAGAGCCAACATGGGTTATAGGAGGCGATTTTAACCTAATCCGATCCCTAGAGGAGAAAAAGGGGGGGATAAGAAAAGTAGATCAATACATGGGAATGTTCAATGACATGATTGATGAATTGAGACTAGTGGACATTCAAACAATCAACGGAATCTATACCTGGAACAATAGGAGGGGGGGTAAGAATCAGATAGCCTCGAGACTTGATCGCTTCCTAGTATCAGAACCTGTTATGAACAAGGATGTTTTCGTTGAAGCAAAGATCATCCCATGTCTTGGTTTCGATCATTGGCCTATCAGACTAGAGGTGGACATCAAAAAGAATTGTGGAAGGAGACCCTTTAGATTTGAAACCTTTTGGTTAATGGATCTGGGATTCATAAAGAAGATGGAAGAATGGTGGATGCAGAGTTCAGCTCAGGGTAAAGGAAGATGCATACATTCCAATTAAAACTTAAAGAATTGAAAGGGAAAATCAAGAAATGGAACAAGGAGGAGTTTGGTAACATTTTGGAGGAAAAACAAAAACTAGAAGGGGAAATGGAATCTCTGCAACAGAAGATAATTACAGAAGGTAGGACAGAGGAAAGCATTAGAGAGGAGGGGATAATTCTTGGAAAACTCGAGGAAAGGCGGAAACAAGAAGAAGTGTTGTGGAGGCAGAAGTCAAGAATAAAATGGTTAAGGGAAGGGGAAAGAAACACTAAATTTTTCCATCAGGCAATGATCCAACACAGACAAAGAAATAGGATATTGCCCATCAAAGACCAGAATGGTGAGAGGGTAGTGGAGCAAGAAGGGATTGAACAAGTGCTGGTGGAACATCATAAAGATATCTTAGCTGAACCATCAGTAGATAGATCGGAAGCAATAAAGAAAATATGCTCTGCCATTCCCCGATTAGTCACAGATAACCAAAATAATGCTTTGATGAGAGCTGCCAATTTAGAGGAGGTAGAAGAAATAGTTAAATCCATGAAAAAAGGTACTGCACCAGGTCTAGATGGCTTCATGATCGAATTCTTTCAAGCGGGCTGGCATTTTCTGGGAAGAGAAATCCTAGAGTTGATAGAAGAATCTCGGATGAACCAGAAGGTATGGCCTGCTATTAACTCCACCTTCTATGCTTTGATTCCTAAGAATGATAACTTAGAAGATGCTAATGGGTTTAGACCCATAGCATTATGCAATGTTATTTATAAGATAATAACAACATTGATTGCTAAAATACTGAAACTACTGTTGGATAAGCTAATATCTACTGAACAAACGGGTTTTGTAGAAGGTAGGCAAATCCTTGATGGCCTAGTAGTAACCCAAGAGGTCATCCACTCTTTAAAAATGAAAAACCAAAAGGGAATGATGATTAAATTAGACCTGTTGAAAGCCTATGATAGACTGAATTGGAAATACTTGGGAGAAGTCCTGGAAAGTTTTGGCTTCAGTAAGAGATGGGTAAAGTGGATCCACAGTCTAATTTCAACCCCGATCTTCTCCATACTCGTTAATGGAACCCCCTCAAAAACTTTTAATGCGTCTAGAGGAATTAGACAGGGAGACCCATTATCTCCGTTTCTTTTCATATTGGCAGCAGAAGGCCTTGGTAGATACATTAAAAAAGAACGGGAAGCGAACAAAATCAAGGGCTTGAAGCTATGGGGTAATTAGTTGCCTCTAACTCATCAGCAATTTGTTGATGATATTATGCTATTTGGGGAACCAACTGTGAAAGAAGTGAGACAGTTGAAGAAGATTTTGGACCTATTTACTGAAGCCTCAAGACTGGAAATTAATAGAGACAAATCCTATGTATTTATATTCAAGACAATGGAACAGATTAAAACTCATCTCATAAGACTGCTGGGCTTTAAAAGAGGAGAGTTGCCAACGAAATACTTGGGGAATATGTTGGACTACACTTCCAAAAGATTGAAAAACTGGCAAGGAGTTTTGGACAAACTGAGAAACAGAGTTGCGAACTGGGCTTTTAGAACTCTGAATATGGCAGGGAGGATAGTGCTGGTGAAATCAGTCCTCCAAGCTATTCCCATATATCCTCTGTCGATAATGGCAACCCCTTTAGGTATCTGTTCAAAAATTAGAGAAATCATGAGAAAGTTCATTTGGGGAGGGATGAATCATCAGAAAAAATGGGCCCTTGTTTCTTGGAAACACCTTACAGAAAGGAAGGAAAAAGGAGGATTGGGTTTACGAGACCCCGAAAAACTTAACAAGGTGTTAGGAGCGAAGCTCTGGTGGCGTTGGCTAAGGGGGGGTAACGACCTATGGAAAGCTATTTGGAGACGTAAATACAATATGCTAGACACAACAGTCGACATTTTAAGACAGAGGGAAACCCCCAAGGGTTCAACAATCTGGGATCTAGCTCGACAGAACAGAGATATTGTTGAAAACCATATTTTCTGGGAAGTCCGAGGTGGAGGGGAAGCCAATTTTTGGGAGGAAAAATGGCAGCAGAAGGAAAAAATGAGCAGAATTCAAGCGGTCCAACAGCTACAGGATAAAATAGGGGGAAATCGAAACTATGTCAAAGATTACTTGAAAGATAATGAATTGGATGGAATCTGGAGAAAATGGATAGATCCAATTGAATGGGATTGCGATATAAACCAAGAGCAACAAGTAGCATATATGAAAGAGGTGGATTCTAGGAAAATTAAAGCCCGCGAAGGTAGGGACATTCTTAGATGGGGGAACTCCACGAAAGGTTCTTTCACTGTCAAAGAGGCATACTATTTATCTGACACACAGACTATGGATGAGGAGAATCTTGAATGGAAAACTATATGGGGAAGTAAATGGTGGCCGAAAGTCTCCCTATTCATATCGCTTGTAGCTAAGAACAAGATTCTAACTTGGGACAGAATTAAAAAAAAAGGCTTTAGCGGGCCTTCAAGATGTTGTCTCTGTAAAAACGCAGAAGAGAACCGTACTCACCTCCTAATTTACTACTCGTTCACTAAGAAAGTATGGATGGATACAAGAAAGATATTTGGTAAATCAGAGATAGGTCTCAGAGACATCAACGCAATCATTTTCCAATGGAATCAAGAGAAATTCCAATGCAAAGTTGTTAGCAGAGCTTGGGATCTTATTGTAGGCTTCGTTCTATGGATGGTCTGGAAAGAAAGGAACCGTCGGATCTTCCAGGACAAAGCCAAAGATTCGGAAATTATATGGAAACGAGCGGTTAGCCTAATGAGGGAAACAATCTTGGTGGAGAAATGGGATGTGGAGGATTGGAAAGCGAACCACACAGAGGAGATGATTCTGAACAGTTTGAACTTAAAGTATGAGATGGTTTTTCATAAACATGGTGGCAGACATAATGAACGAGTCCAAAACCCAGATAACTTTATCTACCCTAGAGATAAATTTATCAAATTAAACTTCTATGGAGCATCGAAGGGAAATCCGGGCAATGCTGGTTTCAGAGGCATTTTTCACGATAGTCAGAAACAGGTAAGGTGGATTTATGCTGAATGGGACGGGGAAATGACGAATAATGAGGTGGAACTTTGGGCAATCCACCAGGGGCTGAGGATTGCAATCAGAAATGGTTATACAAGCCTGGAAATAGTTGGTGATTCTCACATTGCGATTGAAATTTTGAAGAAACTTAGCAATGGAAGGGATTGGGAGCGAATTACTAGCAGTTGGAGGACAGCTGGAATTTTCCAAGAGATAGTAGGTTTGCTAAGAAGGATTGATTACAAATTATTTTGCCATGTTAGGCAGAATGGGAACTGCGCAGCCGACTTCTTGGCGAACTGGGGTTGTAAAGGATGAGACAGCATGGTAGACAGCCAATGGAAATCGATTTGTGCCAGCAAGGAGTGGCTAGACTTGGCAATGATTATAAATGAGGATCATGAACATGCAACACGCGAGAATGTCAGAAGTAATGAGTTGGACAGGTGAATGGGACTCGAGATCCCAGTTAATGAATGCAGGTCAGTTAGGACAAAAGATTGATTTGATGGGAATGCACCGAGCGGTTCACCGAAGGCGTGCGTGGAAGAAATCTCAGGATCACTCCCACTGTGGAATAATTAATGCATGCGATCGGAGAAGAGGATGGAGCGGCTTTTCAAATCTGCAGGCGGTAGACATTAATCTAGGAATGATGGCCAGGAGAGGCAACATCCCGGATAATAATCGGCGGCAATGTAATGCTGATTTAGTCGCGTACTCTGGCGATCGCAAAGTTATAAAACTCCAGACGGGCAAGGAAAGGCCGTAGTTTTGCTTTTTCCCAATTCAGAGCGCAGAGGTCGGGACAGGAACGATACAGCGAGGCAGAATTGCTTTTCACTGGCACCAGAGCATAACCCGTGGCATTATTAGAGCTAGCATGGAGACTAGGACGAAGTCTAGGGTAGCGGAGGAGCTGAATAGCATAGTGGACAAGAACAGGGATAGGAAAGGAAAGACTATTGTGAATGAGGAGTTCCCAACAGAAATTTTTGTGATTGAGGACGACCCTGAAGATGCTGACCCTTGTTGCGAAACCTACAGGAAGTATAAAGCCCAAGACATCTTTGCAGGCGCTAGGAACCAGCAAGTGAAAGTGGATCAGCCAGCCTCGCCGGAGGAACGAGTAAGAAGATACGGTAGGAAAAGAAACGTTAAGGGGTTGGGAAACAGAGTAGTTGCGGGTGGTATGAGGGGTCGGAGACAGAGAAGGAATGCAGGCCACAGAGGAGAGAATTCCAAGCAGGAAACAGCACCAGAAAAAAAACAAGAAGCTCGATAAAACAGAAAATTCGCCAAGCTGAGAGAGCTTATCAGCAGAATACAAACCTAGAGATCAGAAGAATTATACAGCACCTAGAGGAGGAGTCTTTACAAGGCCAATCTGACGAAGAAATGGAGGATTGTGAATTCTTACTGCAGGACCCAGGTAACACCAGGGGCAGAATGTCTCTGTTCAAGCAATCACTCCACATGTATTGGGTTATGAAAAGGTTATTGGCAAAAGCTCTAGAGAAAATTGCTACTGAGATGGCGGAAATAGCGCAGGGAGGCCCAGAGATGTGTAGGGAGCTGAGGTTCATACACATTGCTCTTGAAAGACAAGAGGAGAAAATGGATGAATTACAACAGCTGTTGAAGGGAGAACATCAGGGAGCAGACGGAGGAGCAAACCAGCAACCTGCAACTGAAGATGTCTGAGGATCATATATGTATAGGAAAATACATAATTTTGTTAACTATAGTTTCCTGCATGTTTTAGATAAAGAGATTGTCTCTATGCAGATTAGTAGGATTAGGAGTAATCAGGATTGTCTCGTTCATCTTGCCAAGATATTCAGACTTTGGACCCTTTATTTTTGGTCGGCGCTTAAAAACTTCAGATGGTTTAAATACTCGGTTTCCTCGTGCGGGCGAGTTACTTTGCTCTGGATCTATGTACTATTTTATTTTCTATAAAGTAATAGAAAGAGTCCCACCTCAGCTTACAAAAAAATAAAATAAAAGATAAATTTATTTATTTATATATAATATAACTTATATTTTATGGATTTAATATTAATAGATATTATAATTAATTACTAATTGTTATGTAAATGTTATAACTAATTCATAGATTACTACACTTTTATTTAATTAGAATAGTTAATTGATTATTAATTAATATGTATTGTAATGACTAATTATTGTTATGTGTTAATTCTAAAAAATTTGTTAATAAACTAAATGATTAATAGAAATTATGATAAATAATTATTGTTATAAATAATTAATGATACTAATAATAATAAGTATTATTATAAATAATCTTTAATTAATTAATATTATTAAATAACCTAATAATAATCTTGATAATTATTATTAAGAATTATAATTAATAACTATTTTTATTAATTTTGTTCGAGGGTATTTTAATTTTAATTTTATTTTTAAAATAAGATCATAAAGTTATAATAGGAGAGGAGCATTTACCTGATTACCTAAGATGTGCTAGTGGTCCTAATCCCTTTGATTAAAGGAAGCCAACTTCCACTTATCTCTATATCATTGTCTCTGTTGAGATTCTGTGGATGTTTTATAATTTCAAGAGCCTCCCTAATCTTCCGTTTCTGATAATGTTCTTCTCTTGCAATAATTGAGGCGCCCTCTAAACAAACCTAGTGTTTCGTCTTTGAGGAATGCTCCGCAAGGGCCGATGTACGAGACTCTCCATTCTTAATATTTGCGCCATGTTCTTTTAGTCTTTTCTGCTGAGAACGACTTGTTTCACCAATGTAACGTTTTCCACAGGAACAATCAGTTTTGTAAACTCCCTTGAGTTGATTTCTATCAATATTGTCCTTGGCAGACCTCATACCTTGTTTAATTGTTCCAGGTGCTGAGAATTCTGTGACTATGTCTTTCCTTTTCAAGATTTTGCAATCTTATCAGTCACCCCTTGAATATATGGTAGGAAAACTCTAGCACACTAAGGTAGGTTTTGGGCCTTAGGTTCCTGAGATAGCACCCTCCTTTCCACTCTTTCTATAGCTTTCCTAATTTCTTTCTCTCTACAGCCTATACCCTTAAATACTGAGGATAAGCGCTTTATCTCTTCCTCGAGATGCTCAGAGTCAGAAATTTGAAAGGCTCTAATGGAAAGAGTGTTAAGGACACCACGCTTCTGGGACGGGTGATGGTAGGATTCAGTGTGGAGGTAGCTTTCTGTGTGAGTTAACTTCCTAAAACAATTATGTCCTAAAGAGCCATCCTCCTTCCTCATGATAAGAACGTCTAAGAATGAGTTAGGAAATAAGTTTAAGTGTCTTAGATTAGACAATGAAGGTGAATACTACAGCAAATAGTTTGATAACTATTGTTCAAAGCATGGAATTTGCATAGAGAAGACAGTTCCAGGCACACCACAGGAAAATGGTGTGTCATAAAGGATGAACAGGACAATCATGGAGTGTGCAAGGTGCATGAGATTTCATGCAAGACTTCCCTTACAATTTTGGGTAGATGTTGTAGATATTGTTATTTAGATAATAAATAGAGGGCCTTCAAGTTCCTTGGATGGTAGTATTCTAGAGGAGGCATGGATAGGTAAAAAGGTAAACTACTCATTTTTAAATATTTTCGGTTGTGAAGCATTTGTCCACATCAATAAAGAAAATATGACAAAGCTTGAGGAAAAATCAAAGAAATCATACCTTTTATTTGATATGGTGTAGATGATTTTGGTTATCACTCTTATGATTATGAAAATCACAAAATCATTAGGAGCAGAGATGTCATATTCAATGAAAAGGTCTTGTATAAGGATAAAATGAAAGGAAAGAAATAGGAAAATGAAAACAAGGAATATGCAATTCTTGATGAGATCACACAAAAATTAAAGGTGCTTGAAAAACATAATGATCAATACCCACAACAACCACAACAATAATAGAGACCTCAAACACCTAAAAATGGTGTTAGAATATATACCATGATAAGTAGACCCACTGAACAATATTATCCTTCATTATATTGCGTATTGTTGACTGATTCTGGTGAACCAGAAAGATATGAAGAAGAAATGCAGGTAGAAACCAGGAAGAAGTGGGAGCAAGCCATGGAAGAAGAGATGGACTCCTTGATGCATAACCAAACTTGGGACTTCGTTAAGTTGCCTTCAAGTAAAACAACATTGCAAAATAAATCGGTTTACAAGTTGAAGGATGAAGATGGAGCTAAATAGAGGTATAAGGATAGACTTGTGGTGAAGGGGTTTGCATAAAATAAATGTATAGAATTTGATGAGATTTTTTCTCCTGGTGTTAAAATGACTTCAGTCAGGACTATTTTAAGTCTATTGGCAACAAAAGATTTATATCCTGAGAAGTTAGATGAAAAGAGAACCTTTATCTCTGGGGATTTGGAGGAAGAAATATACATGCATCAGCCATAAGGGTATGAGGTCAAATGGAAGGAGAAGTTAGTATGAAAATTGAAGAAGAACTTGTATGGCTTAAAACAGGCTCCAAGGTAGTGGTATCTAAAATTTGAAAGGTTTATATTTGAACAACGTTATACTATATGTCACTTTGACCATTGTGCTTATCTTAAAAACAAAAATGATGGTAGCTACATTATATTTGTATTATATGTAGATGACATGCTTGGTGTAGCGTCTAACATGTAGGAAATAAAGTTTTTCAAAGGAAAATTGGCAAATTCATTTGCAATGAAGGATTTGGGTGCTGCAAAACAAATCCTTGGTATGAGAATAACTAGAGATAGGAAAAATCACAAATTAACATTGTCTCAGAGTGAGTACATAGAAAAGGTATTGGGAATATTTAATATGCAGAATACAAAACCAGTTAGTACACCTATGGCTAGCCATTTTAAAGTAAGGAGATGTGTTCCAAGACTCGAGAAGAGATGGATTATATGTGTAAAGTTCCATATGCATCAGAAGTTGGAAGATTAATGTATGAAAGGGTCTGCATAAGGCATGATATTTCACATGCAATGGGAGTTGTAAGCAGGTATATGAACAATCCATGAAAAGAGAATTAGCTGGTAGTAAAGTGGATTCTCAGGTATTGGAGAGGTACCACAAATCAAGCATTATGATTTGGTAGTTTAAACATTTCTCTAAAAGGATATGTTGATGAAAATATGGCAGGTGATAGAGATAACAAAAGGAGCACCATAAGGTATGTGTTAATGTAGGTGGAATAACTATTAGTTGGGTTTCAAAATTGTAAAACATTGTTGCACTTTCAACAACGGAAGCAGAATACGTTGCCGCTACAGAGGCTAGTAAATACATTATTTGGCTACAAAGGTTTATGGATGAATTGGTAAAGAAGATGGAGATGGGAAGGTTATATAGTGACAACCAGAGTGTCTTCATCTTGCAAAGAACTCAAGATTTTATTCCAAGACTAAACATATACAATTCAAGTACCATTTCATATGGTCAGTGTTGTAAGATGGATAGTTGAAGTTGGAAATAATACACACTAGCCAGAATCCTTCAGATATGTTAACAAAAGTTGTAACTAGGGAGAAACTGATATTCTACTCAGTTTCAATTGGTTTTCGAGTATGATGGTGAAGATGAGAAACAACGAGGTTGAAAGTGGAAGAATTGTCCAACAATTGAAGCACTGATGGAGTTGATATAATCAGTCTCCAAGTAAGAGGTTGTTGGATGTGGAGCCTAATTATCTTCCTAATTCAGAGGTCATGTTTCAGTGATGTTTGGATCCCAATCCCTGACGGTGGGTTGTGGGGGTGATTCCTCCCCCCCCCTCCCCCCCACGCTATTTCTGCCTCGAGGGTCCATGGGGTGCTCCTACATATTTTGATCCCCCCCTGGCGGGGGTTCAGGGGCAGCACCCCCGAAGCTAAAAATAGATGAAGATTTTCCTTGTATAATATTGTAATTTCATAGTCAATCTGGGTCATTCATTAAGTAGATGATTCGATGGTAGAAGTTATGTTTAATTTAGGGTTTTTTGTCCTAGAAGGAAACCCATCGTTTTATATGAAGGAATTGTATTGCAAATGTGTATTATTATGTTGAACGAGATAGAGAGAGGATACTATGTGAGAGAGAAGAGGAAATTACAGTGGATCTTTTGTAGATTGTATCTCTTCATTTTGCTGGATAATATAAAAGGAAGGAGTGGTTGTTTCTCCTTTGACATAGCCCATATTGGGTGAACTAGCTATATCTGTGTCTCTCTTGTTTTACGTGTTTCTGTATTTTGCATTTCCACAATGTTTTGTGTATTTCATTTCTTCGTTAATTAATTTCCAACATAATTCAAATCTTTTTTCTCTATATTTTCAAAGATATTCCTTGAGGAAGTTGGGTCTCTTGAATTCTCCTAAAATCAAACCTCAAAAATAGTCAATGTGTTATTATTGCCATAATTTTCTTTCTTGGATGTTCCAGACTATGAAACTTGGAGGATTTAGAGAAAATATCTCAAGGTATATGTGGTAGAAATTTTTGAATTTGGTCCTATATAATTTACAAGATGTACTATATGGAATATTTTGGTTTTAGAAAAATAAATAGTGCACATAAACTAATTAATGAAATGCCCCTTCAAAATGTGGTTTTTATCGATGGTGATTAGATAATGTGTGGGAATTGTTGGATAAAATTCTTAGAGAAAATGTGATACCCCATAGCCCTCATGTGGGATTAAGGGTTGGGTGTGTTACAAAGTGGTACCAGAGATAATTGTTAAGCTTGTGAAGAAGAAAACGTTTAAGGTACCACGTATGTTGCACTAAATTTTATTATGTTTATGAACCCAATTTCATTTTTAATCAATAGATATATTAACTTTGTTAGGAATTAAGTGTTGATTGCTAGGTTTGCAGGAAAATAAATAAATTACATAGGTATAAATAGTAATAAAATTTTACGTGAACAAGTATAAGCTAAATGGAAAATTCCATTGTATGAATAATAGCATGAATAACTATGGTAACGTAATTTTCATAAACTAAAATGTAGAAGAAATATGGGCATTTGATTCATGTGTATTACTCCTTATTCCATTTGTATTTCTAAGGAAATTAGATATGCTTTGTCTCAATCTCCTAGAAGCAACTACATATCACCCCCAAATCATTGCTAAGGTTCTCCAATATCGTTACCACATCTTTCATAGTTGTTCATTCATTGGTTTAATGTTTTGAGAAAATCAAACTAACTCATAGCACATAAAGTAATTGTATACATTATTTTCTACAAATCCATCTCCATCCACCTCGCTAAAAATACTTAAGAGAAATACTTCCTTCACTATGTTTGGAAACACTAGCTTCACTCACTTGTGCAAGTTACATCTCCAAAAAAACATGTCATCTCAAAAAAAATTGGTTGCTTCCTAGTAAGCATTTCCACTAAAAAGAAATCATAACTATATATATCTACTTTGGTAAACACTATCTCAATTAATCCATACTCCATATTGAAGTCAACCTTCATTATATTTTACTTTACCACTGTGTACAAAAACTTTTGATGAGGAAAAAGAAGTAAAATTAATGTTCTAAAATGTCATACTTGGGACAATTTATCCCATGGATTCTTTCAAACCAAATGTTGAAGTGAGTTAGTAGGGGTTGCATTCATTAATTTTTCGATACCAAAGTCCACTATATGGACCATCATGTCTTCATCCAAAAACACATTATCGGATTTCAAATAAAAAAGTACCACTTGAACAAAAGAATCATGATGAAAGTACTCCATCGCATGGGCCACATCTATGGCAATATCCAATTGTGTTTTCAAAGCCAATTCACATACATCTTCACCATTATTGTCATCCCTACAAATGCTTCTCCAAGCTTTTGTTAGACATATATTGGAACATTAATCCTTTAAAATGGAGGTTGGAACATGAAGTTATGATTCTCACCAGATTTCAATTTTGAACCTTTTGTAGAACACTACATTCTAATCTAGAAATCTTGAAAACCTTGTCTTTTGCAACTAGAAAACTCCTCATTACTAACAAGTTGGCTTTGGAAAATCTATTAATTGATATGTGAAGCTCATCATATGATATCCTTTTGTAATATAACCTTTAGACAATATGTTGCAAGGAAATAACATTTTGCATACACTTATTTCCTTTCCAAATGAATCCCAATAGTAGACAACATAGTACAACAAAAACAACTACATTCATTAGCAATAATACTCTTTCACAAATGCAAAATGATCTCTTGTTGTTTGAGAGACAGGTAATTAGAATGCTTGTGGTTTGAAAAAGATAGGGTTTCCAATGAAGGACATGAAAAATGTTTTTTTTATGGATAAAAAAACCCTCCTTTTGGAATTTCCCCAATGAGATTGTTGACAGATAATTTCAAATACTAAAACATTTTCAAATGCCAGAGTAATTGGAATTGTCCTTAATAGGGAGATGGAAGAAATATCTAAGTTCATAAGACTTTGTAAATTTCCAATTGAATTTGGAGTAGATCCTAATAAGGTATTTTGAGATAAATTCAATGAATATACCACTTAGAAAATTGTGAAATGAAATCTATGTGATTTATGGTTTTGAAATAATAACATATTTATACCATATTCAAGAAACCTCTATCCATTTGAAGCTAGAGAGGCCAACTTAGCATAAAACCTTAACTTTCATCACTCGCTACTTTATTAATAGGAGCATAGAATAAAACGTCTTCCATATCCCATTGTTTTTTCAATAACATTAACTATCAAATTGAAGTGTTCGCTAGAATATAAGAAGCCCTATTACAAGAAGCCAAATATGTACATGGTCAACAAGAGTTCTTTGAAGAAAGAAGGGTTGAAAGGGTAGGGAAATCTCTCAGACATGTCTCCAACAATGTATGGGGATATAAAATTTATATATGATATAATTATAAT